>JAPYYZ010029431.1:0-10796 GCA_030522705.1 Eretmocerus eremicus
AAAACCCCTCCCCGTTGGACACCAACCCGAAGGTTATAGTTCCGGAAAGATGAAGAAAGAGAAGTAGGGAAGGAAAAGAGAAAGAGAGCGGGGCTGCGAGAAGCGGGAGACCATGGTTGGCTAGAGCACCGAACCAGGACTCAAACGCCATGGGCGACACGTAGAGGCTAGAGCATGCCTTATTGCGTGCTTGGGGCGAAGAGCCATTCTTTAACTACCCTTATCAGTTTGTAACCCAAAAATTCCACTTTTCTTGGATGTTTGGTGACGCGCGAGTCCACCTAGCGGCGACACGTGGATGTACATTTGTATAAACCACTTTTTACGGAGGAAAATCGGATTGAAGGCGTGGGCTGCGCTGCTTAGGGGCCGATCATACCACGACGTGGTATTTGGACAATGCTACGATCCCAGAGCGTAATTATTCCAGACCACTCTTCCAAGATCAGTCAGCTTCTTTCCAACCTTGCAAAACCTCGATGAACGCACTTGGGCGATCGGAGAACAATCGCTGTAAATAGAGACCTTCCGTAACCAGCTTCCAGCCGAGCAGAGAATCGGCCGTAAGCGTGGTCTGCCGCAGAGCGTTCAATGGCCATCCAACTTGCTCAATATACATTCGTCACAGTGGCAGGGGCAAAGCACGGAGGGGCAACTTTGAGTTCCGCTCGAACTATGCCGGTGCCGCAAACTGATCTAGGCAAGCGCCTCCGACCGCATGCACGCGATTTTTCAGCCGCGTTGACATTCTCATCGCTCGAATTTCCTCGCGAATCGGTATCCGCGCAGGAAACATCGCTCGGGCGCGATTCGAAGCGCTGCGCGTGCACATATAGAGGAGCAGTGACTCGGCTTCACTTTCAGCCTCGCTCGCGTACGAAATCGCACGATGCAACTTTGTTGCCACGAGTCTCGGGCTCACAAAGCTGCACACGTGCCGGCCTCATAATGGAAAATCGGTATCCAGCTATATATACGGGTAAGCGTTTGCGCAACGGAGCTCGGACCCTGTATGTGCTCTTGCCCCGGAAGCCCGCGACAAACGAGAGGCAGATCGTTGCAGCGAGGCGGCTGTGGCCGGTGGCAATCGTATCGGCGCGTTATATCTCCAACGGCTGCGGCCGATAAAGCGCACGTGCGCCGGCGGCCTTTCAAATGCTCCTGCACGGAGGCCAGGTCCAAATCAATGGCGGCCGACGCGATGGCGAAGTTGGACTCCGACAACGGCCCGGCTCTCGCACGGAGGATAATGAAAAAAGTGCGGTGCTTCGAGGCGAGGGCTGCCGCACCGACGCGGTTTATCGGGTATAGAAAGAGGCAAAAACGCTACAACTTTGGGAGAGATGCGCTCGGGGGAGGGCAGACTATTGTACAGGAATCGAGAGAGGAGGTCTGAGCGAGTACCCGCCTATCTCGTGCATCCCCTGGACTTTGCTCGGGGCAGAGCCTTTGTTTTGTACTGCTTCTACACGCTGAAAGCTTGCTGTTATCGCGCTGATTTCGCCACGATCCGCCTAGGTAACAATGAGCAGGATGTGAATCCCGAATATTCACGATTTAGATGACAAATAGATTAGGATCTAGATCAAAAGCCAAGCCTACTCTCTCTGTGTAAATCAGTGAGAATGACTGAACTTTCAGTGGAACGTGGTTGAACTTGAACTTATCAGGCAGGTCAGTGCATATGCACTGAGGTTCTCAGTGAGGTCACTGAACTTCAGTGACTCCGATGACTCGGCCAAGCCCAGGTCATTGAAGACTACAATGGTTGGACACTAAGGTCTCTAGTGAGCCTACTGAATCTTCAGTCACTTTGGTGACTCGGACAAGCTCAGATCACTGAAGTCTTAGTGAGCTCACTAGAGACTTCAGTGCATATGGACTCGCTGCACACAAGGCTCGCCGCAGAGTTACTGAAGTTTCATTCATTCACTGAAAAAATCAGTGTCCATCCGCTGGAGTCATCAGTGGGTACACTGAAACTTCATTAAACTGGGCTTGGCTGCATATGCACTGATCTGCCACTGTATATGCACTGGGAACGATCAGTTCAGATTCAACCATTTTCTACTGGAAGTTCAGTGGTTCTCACTCATTTACACAGAGAGAGTAAATTTACGAATCACATTCGGAATAGAGAGCAAATCAGCAATCTAAATTGAAATCCAGATCTACATTCGAATGCCAAATCTCGGATTGAAATACAGGTCGGATTAGAATCTTGGGTTTGATTGAATTCCGATTAAGATAAGTTCTGATTACAAGACCTGGGATCGATGGCATCGACAAGATTTAGACCTGGACCCATATCATGGACTGGAGGGCATTTAGATTCGATATTTAGGAGTTTTGGATGTGAAATCTCAATTTAAAGCCAGATCTGAGCTTCTTTTGCATGAATCTGAATGTACGATTTTCATGAGCGTTTAAACTTTGAATGCAATTCTTCATCCAAGGTTCAAGTCCTGGCTGATTTGGCATCTGTGGTTGGAGCTGAAATGTAGATATGAAACGTATAACGTAGATTTGTGCTTAAGCTAGCACTAAAACTAATCCAATCCAAATTTTGGATCTAGGTTTTGAATGATTTCTATTGGTAATTTGAACAAAAAATTGAAGTCGGTGTCTAAAATCAAACTTGCGACTGCAGCTGCACTTCCGATTATGTTCTGGTGGCTGGCTCGGACCTAAATTTTGATATAAACTCTAATTAATCCAAATCAATTTGGATCTAAAATTTGATATTGATCTTCATCAACTCCCTGACATTGACCTGATTCATGTCCATCAAAATAGAGTCGAACGTGCAAACTAAAATCGCACTTGACAGTTTTAATCGATTGATCGAATCCCAATAACTGTTGCAACCTCAATCTGGTTTTAAGGCTGAATTAAGGCCTAAAACGCGTAACTGTATCTGTCATCTAGAGCTAAAACAACGATATCAATCTAAATGGAGATAAATTTAATGCAAATGTTGAGTCAGAGTTCTAAATTTGAATTAATCTGATTCTCGATTCTGATATCGGATCTGGTTCGGAAAATATACTTCGGACGTAAATCTATGTCCTTTATCAAAGGTGAACCTGTGACCTGAATTATCCATCCAAATTTGGCTTTCAGTTCTGGGCCAATCTTTTCAATATACTTTCTACAAATAGGCTTTGGTCTAAAATCACTTATCAAAGTTGATTCGATATCTGGAATCCAGGCTTAATTTTTTCTCTCAAAAAAATCCCTAGATGATTCTCACTCTTCTGAATTCTACTTCCATTCTTAAAATTCTTCAAATTTGAAGTTGACTTTCCCAACTTGGTACCACTGACTTGTATTATCTTTATTCTCTTGAATAGGCCAGTAGTATCTGAATACTTCAATCAGTTTCTTCTTGGATCTGAAAGGTTTCCATATTACTCTTGTGGATCTCACATACAGTATGCACTCAATAGAATAAGACCAAAACTGCGAGGGATTAAAGAAAATCCTGCGAGACGGTCGCTACCAGAATGAGCGTGAAACCAAGAGCTGTGGCGAGCCAGCAACAAAGACAGGGATATACGTAGAGAGGAAGGGTCCGTGAAAGAGACGGCCACGAATAAAAGGCGATGGGCAGGCGCGCGAGGGAAAAAAGCGCGTGGCATTATAGCCTCGCGCGAGATTCATTTACGTCACGGATTCCTTCCGCTGCCTCCAACTCTCCTCTCGGCCTCTTTCACACTGAAAAAGAGCATCGCGAGCTTGCAAGCACGTATACCTGCGTATATGCCTACGTACCCACACGAGCGGCGGCGGCGGCGCTAGTCAGCGATTTTCCGCGGCGCATCGAGTCGCGCGAGCCCGCGCCACCACCGTGCTTGCACTCGCCAAGTTTGCGAGTTTGTCTAACGAGCCGTAAAAACCGGAACGCGACTCCGAGGAAGTCTTGCGGTTTGAAAAAAATGAGAACGAGATCGCGTGCGTGTGCGCGACAGTTGAGAGCGAGACTTTTCTCGCTGGCGCCGCGGGAAATCATTATGAACTCCTTCGCTCTCGTTATTTCTCGGAGCTGATACTTTGTTTCGATGCGAGACTCGGGACTTGGTTGGAGGTCGTGATGCTGTGAAATTGCAAGGGTCACACGTTCACGGAGGTGGCAAATTTTTTTGTATATTTTTCTTTTATAGGATAGAGCAAGAGACAATCGGTATTTATGCGCCGATCGATGTTGCACAGAACAGAATCTGCTGTAAGAACTGAGATGACATCATCAGTATATTGACACCAATGCGTATTGGTGTGGTTGCGATTGAACAAAATATCAATCGTCAAACTGCTTTGACATCTTAACCGTGGGAGTTTGTTATTCCTGTGGAGAGAATGTGGCCGATTCCACTTCCCCATTGGAAAATCGAACCAGACGTGCGGTGAAAATGAATTATCGTTCCACGTCTGATGAGTGGTGTAAAACTCCGAAACTCATACAGCACGGTAAATTAGCCGAGAGCACATCGTGAGATCTACGGACAACGTGACGACGTCGTGCGTGTATGGATAAAAAGGTTTTTTTTAAGATGAGTATCTCATACATCGACGTATTTGAGGTCAAAAATAATGAGGGAAATTTCAATAGGGGCCAATTTGAGTGAATTCCAACTTCCTTGGTTTTTGTTTACCATTGCGCAATCGTGACTGAGAAATGGCTTGCGCAATCGTGACTGAGAAATGGCTCAATAGTAAGATTGACGAGATCAACAACTATATTCGAAAGGAATCGTATCCACGGCAAGATAAATATAATGGAAATCATGGATGTCAATCATGAGGTACACAGTGTCTTCCAGAGTGTTACAGTATATTCCGGATCTCTTTTTTGACACATTCCTCTACTCCTTCTCGAAGGCCCTTCTTGCGAGGCCTGGAACACAAATTCCCCGCTTTGGTTAACCTCATATGAAAGTTTTTCCACCGTTTGATAAAAAAAAGCTTCGAGTATTGAAAAATTATCATGCACATGGGGTCTTTTTTGATCTTTCTGGTCTTTGAAAAATATTTTTCTCGATAAGATGTGAAAGCGAATTTTGCCCTTTTTCAGGAATCACGAATAGAAATTGTACTCAAAAGTTCAGTCTATCAGTTTTCCTCTCCAGGTCCCAATTGTTTCCCAAAACTCATGAGAATGATAAATTTGATTCCTTTTCCAATGGATCTTCCACAATTTTCTGACAAATCGGCAGAAAATTGATTCAAAACTGAATTCTGTGTGCAACTATCGACATAGCTGAGGAAAGGGAATCAGAGCCAAAGACCCTTCAGAAGATCCAATGTCATCAAATTAATGCTCAATTCATCAAGCTCGCAAGAATGACGAGAGAGCATTACTCAAAGCCAGCTCTCGATCTGATATGCAATCTCTCAGTCCGTTCGAGTGAACCATTCTTTACTATCTAAATCTCCCCCGCTTCGTCGCGACGATCTAGCAGAAATTCATCATCAGCAAAAATCTTCTGGCGCCGCGCGCGAGTATAGTGGCGCATTTCCGTGTCGCGATACATCATACGCAGCATCGCGCAGCGCAACTCGGCCAAACTCGCGAACTCGATCAGCCTCCACGTGTACCCAATCCCGTCGCACGCATAATGATCAAAGAGAGGGAGAAGCGTATAGCGTAGCTATCTATAACAGGGCGCGTGTATGCCAGAGGAAGAAACGATAACCGCGAGGCGGTTGCCGAAGCTCGCTCGCATCTTGCGGGCTTCTCTCGGGGGCGGGGAGCTCGTTAGCGCGCGCGAGTTACGAATATACACCCCGCGATAGACCCGTGCGCGCTTTGCGAGGTCGCTAGCACCGCTCGAGCGTACGCAGCGAAACCCTCTGCAGAGTTGGGTATCAAGCGGCAGGTATATGTGCACGAGAGGCACATGTGCGCCTGGCGAGGGGTGTATAACGCTACGTTCAGTCAGGCCTTGTGCGCGGCGTTTAGACGCCGAGACGATCGCGCGAATTTGCCCCAAACGCGCGCTTTGCGTTACGCATCCGTGACCGCGTGGCGCTGGGTGAAACGAGCCGCGGATAACGAGCCAGAGCCGAGACGATTGAGTGCGAGTGATGGGCGAGGTGCGAGCTGTGGCGTTTGTAATTTTTTGAGGCTGCTTTCCTCTGAGGTGTTGACTGCGAGTGAGGGGCGAGTTAAGCTGTGGCGCTTGTAATTTTTTGAGGCTGCTTTCCTCTGAGGTGGGTTGAATTTCTTACTTTGGAGGACAAATTGATGGAAGCCGCGAGCTGACGAGGAGTGTAATTGGACCACTTTGCGTTTATAATAGCGGCACAGGGGGCGACGTGCCTTGAGGCGGAAGAATTGAGTTTCCCGCAAAGCCTGAATGCGCGACGATGCCAAGAGGATTGAGCAAAGGACCTCGCCTCGATGACTGTGGTAATATCGAACATCGGTGCTTTGATGCAGACGACTGGGCAGAGCTGATGCCGTGTAATACGCTCGCGACTTGAATGCCTTGTCGATACGATTTCGAGCACAATATGCGCATCCAGCTGCGGATTGTCTTGCCACCAAGTTGGCCAATCTGGCTCGCCTGCAAAGTCGGAAACTCCCGGGTTCGGTCATTAAAAAGTCTGTTGTTATGCGGTACATTTATTGGCAAATGGATCCTTTGATGTGTGCAGCGACGGATACGAGAAACAGACTGACGAGAGAGCCGTAGCGAATTATTGAGAGCTTTGCAATTGTTGAACTGGCGGAAAAAAAAGATTTTATTGGGAAGAACTACGTGCCTGAGTATGGAATAAGTGTTATTTGCGAAAGTCGGATGAATGAAAGAATGGATTGCACGATAAGACTCCAGAGTAGTAGCAAAAAATAATGAAGAACAGTAAATTCGTTTCAGACCACATGCTTCGAAAAATGATCAAATTTCCCCTTTTCTAAATAATTTCGGAACGTTTCCATCCCTGAGATGAGAGAAAATGATACTATTCCGTGATAACCAATCTCCGAGGTCTAATTCATTCAGCTCGGATATCTTCTGTAGCGTAGCAAAAATGCATTTTGAATTGAGTTTGTGGAATAATTTTAGGCTCCCAAGCGATTTCTTTTTGGTACAAGCCACGGGCAACGTACAAAATAATCACTTGCCGGTAAGAAACCTTACTGACGAGGTACAATATCTCCTACAATTTTATACGCAATCAAAAATTGCAGAATCGCAAAATATATATTTCCAACTAGAACGCCGTTCTTCCAGCTTTCAGCTCCACCAAGCAAACAAAGTCGAGTTCGAAATCATTCATACAGGGATTTGAAATTCGAATGGTCGAGAAATTTTCTCATATCTACAAAATGCAAGTAATAAAGATACTCTTTTGATATTTCCCTACCTCCCATTCGGATTGTATATAGTAGAAAATTCATTGAAAGTTCCTATATCTTTGGTAATACCGAGAAATATTGGTATTGACACTGCAGACTCGAGCTTTACTCAAGCAACAGTAGACTGGAAAATATCAAGTCAGTGACTAGAGCAGAAGCTTTTTGACAAAAAAGTTGATTGGAGAGTCTCCGAAAAGGAGAAAGTATGCAAAATTCAATCGATCGTGGCAAATTCATGGCGGCCAAGTATTTTTTGTACTAAAACATACAAAGTCTTCGTCAAATTCACCCGGCGAATAAGCAAGGTAATGTCTGAGATCAGAAAGTCTTATGGGACATTAAAAATTGTTGACAAAGGGTCAAGATCAGAAATTTCGTGGGCCTAGTTAGCTCTTTCAAGCAAGCACTCACATGACCTTTGTAGTTAATGCATGAAAAGAATGGTTTCTATTCAGTCTGGCACAAAGATGAGGGGTTCGTCGCAAATAATGTGAAAGATGGTCTGTGAAGAATATAGAATCTTTGTATTGTCTACACTGTCAAAACTTAGATTATTCGTAAATTGTGAGCTCCATAAGGATCAAATCAAAATTTCAAGCTGTGACCAGCGAGTTTCTTTATTATTTCATCTACTCTAAATTAGATTGATGGAATGTGTAGAGGTCACATGAATATGGAATCTGGATGAAACATAAATCACAGGAGAAACGGATACGAGCGATTTCCGTTTTCCCCGTAGCAATGGGAAATACGAATATAGCCAGAAATTCTGATCCTGTCAGGGTATTATTTACCAATGAAAACTTCCAAATTGATGTAGGAGCGTTGTGATTTGTCTACCCGAGCCATCTATTAGCAGAAATCCAATATTCTGCCGGTGCTCAGGCTTGCACGGGAAGAATGCTTCACCCTGTGAATCTTTTGCCACAACTTGTACAACTGTCGTGCCAATTGACAAATCGGAGGCTGCTTCTTTCTTGTGTACCCTGGAATCAATCATCAGAGCTTTTAGTTCTGAATATAGAACAGGATCGATACCAGAAATATCTCTTTTTTCACCCATCATTCAAGACCCAAAAGTTTCTTGATCAATTTTCGTTTTTGACACTGACCACGAGTAAAATAGATCAAGCTCGATACATGTAGAAATTACTCTTGGATCAAATATTATTGAAAATCAAAAACCTGGACCGGTGGTCATTCTATTCAATGATGATGTTGAATCTTCAAAAACGAAAGTAAGTTATCAGATTGGCTAATGCTCATGTTTCCAAATAATCGTGCTGTTGATTGAATGGATCATATTTTCACTTCTTTGATTCCCGCGGACATGCATTTTTTTGTATCTACTCATCACTTCACATCTTGTCAAGATCAATAATTGGAAATGAAAAAACAAAGTGAGTAATGGGAATGAATCGTGAAATAATACTTTCAAATGTTGAGTAGAGATACACATGAGAAATGAAGCTCTAAAAGTCCAAAAAATACCTGAACATAGAGTTAAAGCATGGTCAGACTTGATTACCTAACAAGTTCCTTATAGATCTTCCTTGTAACGTCTACGTAAGGTTGCAGTTGATCTTCATACTGGCATAAAGATCCACCAATAGCTAACATTTGGAAGAGACGAAAAATGAATTCATCCCTCTCCGCGTCGCTATACAGACCGTAACGATCATCCTTTTTATCGAGCAGCATCTAAGGATGAACACGAATTCTCGTAAAATGCAAGCCTCCATAACATGAAGTGTGATCACACTATTCTTGAAGCATGATCATATAAAAAATCACTAACAGCTCGAAGATTGTCGTAGACGACGAATCCTTCAATCTCTAATTCATATCTTTGTCGAATATTTCCAGAGATTGAAACTACGCCATTTTCTGGATCGGCCAGCCTATCGAAGAATGTTGTGTTCAGAACTGTACAAGGAACTGGATGGACTTCTACTGAGTCAGCTAATAAACCTAAACAATACAAAAAACAAGATGATGAGCTCGACGATGAGGATGCAGAACATAGGTTGAATATATAGTCACATGCTATCTAATATTACCTTTAGTTATCCATGCGCCTCCCTCTTTCAGTAGTAGAGAACTTGCAACCTCTTTGCTTTTGAAGAATTTCTGCAAGCAATATTTTTATGTAAGAGGTAAATGAACCAGTAAAAGTATATTAGCAAGAGGTTTCTATGGCCATGAATTAGTCATCTAACCAAGAAAGTAACAATTGCAACAACTATAAGGGGAGAATCCAAATGAAAGAGCTTAAAAATTATTGAGACCCAAAATTATTTCTTACAAAATTACCTCGGCAATGTGATACTTGTTATACGACTGGAACGGCTCGTTGAAACAAAAGTCTTGGATGCTTATGTTACCATGCAAACCCCTAAAATAATTGAAGGGTTAGAAGAGTAAAATACGAGTATACGATACTTCTTCGATAGGTATCAATCATAAATCTAGTATTCCACATGTAGCAGACGTAATCAATGTCATTCTCTAATTGGATCTTTCTCTTAGAAAACATAAACAATGCTCCTTGATCTTCTGCTATGAGTCTGGCTCTCTCCTTTATTTTCACATCGCTCGCAGATTTTCTTCGTGACTTGGTATAGTGAAGATAGCTTGAAATGATATTTACCATTTTCTGAAGTAAGCCTGGGTATCCTTGTTTTCAATTCCCATATAATGTCTGGGAGCGAGTGGAACAAACGTGTAGTCCGGATCGAGTTCCATTTTCAAACAAACGCCGAGTCGCCCCGGCAACTACTTCAACAGATATCAGGCCTGCATCACTTGATGTGGGTCGCGGATCTACGTAAAGCCAGACGGAGTTTGTCCCGTTGAGTTGGCAGTGAGTCCCGGAGGTAATATCTCGCGAATTTTAGGTCGCAAGCTAAGCTGTATAACTACATTGCCTAAATGCATTCAATGGTTAATGCATAAATTGAGCGAGAATGTCCCTAGGAACTCCATCATTTTGAGGAGCTAATATTATATCCATTTATTTCCACAACGAATAAAGTGAAGAATCACACAGACTTGAAAATACAGTTTACATTATGAAGTAGCTTCTTGGCTATTCTGTCATGAAATCAGCAACATCGAACCTCTGGCTTTCACAATCGATAGACAAACTATTCTCGTAAATTAAAAATTATGGATATTAAAATACCCAAAAATCACATCGCAGTCGATCCGAGACCGTCTGTAAATAACAGTCTGTGGATTTTATCTGATTTGACGGAATCTATTAACTGAATTTGATATTGATGCACATTCTGAAACGAGTAACTTTGTGTCTTTTGATAAAATTCTCGTATTACGAAAATATGATGGGTGAATTCAGGTGATCTCCAATACAGCTAATTGCAGACTCAACTACATCGATTAGGAATTCTAATTGGCAGGATGAATTTACTCACTT
>JAPYYZ010029727.1:0-10228 GCA_030522705.1 Eretmocerus eremicus
GTGTCCATACTGCAGACAGTTGTAACACCTCGGGATTCCACCCTTCTCCCGAACTCTCGCATCCGTCCATCCTATGCGAATGGTTCTCTTTGAAGTGATACTGTGTGCCAGCCTGGCTGGGACCGTCACGACCGCGATCTGTGTGCCTCTGAATGATTGCCGGAGAGTCCTGACTAACACACTGTCCTCGTGCTTGTCTCCGATCATCTTCACAATCGCATTCTTGACGTCTTCGGCGGTTGTTACATCGTCAATGTCGTGCACCTCCAGCGTTGTGTTGGTTGAGATGTATGCACACAATTAACATCAGATATATGATGTGATCATGAATGTGAATGCTGAATATAAAAGATGAATAACATCAAAACCATCCCAACTCTATCCTTTCCTAATCCTTCCTATTCGCGTTTCATTACCCGCAGCATCGGATGTGTTATTGTAGATTCCCAATCGTGAATCAAGGTAGGAATTCTCCAATTATAATCAGAATATCATTTGATCATTATAGTTTCTAGAAATTGATCTTTCCCTAATCCTCCCTATTCGCGTTCCATTCCCCGCAGCATCGGATGTGTTAATGTAGATTCCCAATCATGAATCCAGGTAGCAAATTTCCAATCCAAACGAGAATATCATTCGATAATTCTAATATCTGACGATTACTTGATTTTCTCCACTTGAAACAACGATATAAAAGTGAAATCAGAGAGAATAAAATGCCATTTTTTGAAATTCATCTCAATTTGAGACAGCCTATTGACCAATTCTTTTTATTTGTTTCCAATTAATCGAGTCCACTGGAACAGGAACGGACAATATCCATCGAACGCTGGAACTTCGGGAAATGCTATTTTCCTGCGCCTGGTACCTTACTCAGATGTCGTGGATCCTATGTGGCCATGGGCACAATTTTATGTCGGGTGAGCGGGTTTCCAAGGGAATTTAGCGATTTCCAATGATAACACAAGGCGAGGGTGACAGACTGACTTGAAACTGATTAGTTCCTACTCAATACGTATACTTGAGTGCAAAAAATCATCAATTAATGTCAGAATATATATGTCCAAATATAAGTATGTACGTAGGTGAGCATGGAATTTCGTCAGATGGATGTAGAATAGATAACATCAAAATCAGTCGACCCCTACCCTCCTCTCATTCTATCTGTTCACGTTCTATTCCTCATAGAATAGTATAGGGTATTGTAGATTGCCAATCATGATTATGTGGTGGAATCTTCCAATCCATGAACGGATATGATTTGATAACTCCAGTTTCTCAAGATAAGTCAATCTTCTCCACTCGAAGTAAAAACAATGACCGGTGAGTGAAATCAGGAGGAATGAATAGTTCATTTCTCAGAATTATGTTTTATTTGTGACAGAATATAGACCGATTTCCATATTCTATTCCAATGAATCGAGTCGACTAAAACAGAAACGGACTATACCCATGGAACTCTGGACCATTGGGAACAGTCATTTCCCTGCGGCTGATCCCTTACTTAGGTTTCGTGGATCCTGTGTGTCCACGGGCGCAATCTGATTTCGGGTGAGCGGAGGCTCAAGGAGATTTAGTAATTCCCAATAATAATACAAGGCAAGGGTGGCTGACCGACTTCGGACACTTGTTTTCCATTTGAATATGGGATGAGGGAATCTATATATCCATGGAAGTGCTCATAGATATAATCAAAACTCGACCTAATGCTGACCCGTTGGAAATAGTAATACTCGTGATCTATTTAGTCAACAAAATCAATCTGTAATGGTAAAAATAACACGGACATACAAAATATCAGATACAAATGCGTGAGAGAACATCTCGAAACATGAAAGAACATTCCGAAGTTTTGACAACTGTTCAGATTCAATCAAGTAGAGTTAACTGGTAACATCAAGAGCCATCTAGTAACGTTCATAGATATCAAATTACAAGACGAACGACTTTGGTGCGTCTGGTAAAATCTTTTGAAACTACTCGTCACATTCAGACCTCCTCTAGTAACATCTAGTGACGTCTGGAAATATCTTGTTACATCTAGAAAATCGATGGAGACATGGAATGATGTCAATTCATTTCTAGTCGCAGATCGGGAAACTTTTGTGTAATTCAGGTACATATAGGGACATCCAGCAATATCTAAAACAGAATTGGTTCCATCTGGAGACACGTTGTGACATCTAGGTGAAAATCTAGTGATCTCAGAGGATTGAAAGTCGTCACGCGGAATCATATCTTCAAATTTTGGTGTATATGACCACTTTGAGAGACCCGTTACTGAGATCGGGGGAGTTTCTTTTTCTTGCAACCTCGAGACACTCCCTATCATTCGCAGAGTTGCAGCTGGGCTGGGTGCTTGCCGGCTTGCAAGTTCAGCAGACATCAGAAGTCGCGATCTGCATGGAGTTCAGGCGTATGGGCAGGTCCGAGCAAGTATTTATTGCAGCACGATTTGGCTTCCGGATGAGAATCATGAAAATCATCTCGGTGGGATAGGACATTCGTATTAACAATCACATGAGACATCCATTACCATGCCTGAAAAAGCGATGGTATGGCTTCAAGTCCTCGCAGTGTAATGAATTTGGTGTTCGTCAGTTATAAGTGGGTTCTTCCAGTACTGCGTCGTTGGTCCGAAGACGCAACGAAAGGACGTGAGAGACTGTTCGATAAATCTGAATTCGGGTAATGAGTAAAGCTGATATTCATTCGTGATAAGTTTTAATCCGAGAGAGAGACTTCTTCTACAATTCATAATTCGTGAGTTGTCTGAGACTGAGATAGGAGGCGGGACCGTCGAGGGCTGAGGCCGTGCGTCTGAAAACGGTGCTAGGTAAGATGTATATGAGACGAAAGCTCGGGTCGAACTGAGAGTCTAGAAGCACCCGCTGGAGCTTCTCTCGCCCATTAATACTTCCCCCGAGGCTTCAGGATCTTTCTGGCTGTGCCGTGAGGAAGATGCATTGTGGAACGGCTGGTACCCTTTGATATCCACCGCGCTTATGTACTTGCATCTAGGTTCTGAATTGGCTTTGAAGCCTCCTCTTATATGGGATTGAATTCGCTCCCCCGGGCCGAGAGCTTGCAGCTGCATCGTAGTAAGCACTGTTGCCAGACCCCGATGCTTCTGGAATGTAGCGCACGTACTCGCATTCTGACCCTGGACTGGCTCCGTGGCCACAGTATATTCGGTCTTGTACGTCGAGCTTCACTATATCTTGTGTTGGCTTGAGGCTTACAGCTGCCTCTCGCTTGGAATTTTCTTGCATACATAGATTCCTGGTCGAGAGGTGGGACGGTCCCCTGACACGTCTCTTGGCTGCGTGCTGGGCCTCGGACCATCTCTTGCAGAGGTTTTACACATGAACGAGTGAAGAAAAATTTTTTTCTCCTAACAATGCCTTGTTCATGTGGTGATGATTTTCTGTTGGCAAGCTCCTCTTTCGTACGTAGTTGTACATTGACATGAGTAAATAGTTGAGATGATAATAATAATTGATATCCAACTATATCGATTTCGTAAGCTAGATTCTATAGGCTGGGGTAGTTCGAACAGGGCATTCATATGTGTACATGTATGTCGGTACGACATAACAAATATGAGTGATCGCGCTAGGCGCGATTACTAGGTTCACGGTAGAAAATTTTGGGAGAAAACTCCAACCAACTGGTTGAAGTTCCTATTATAAAAGGTTGAATTTTTGGTTGGAAGCCAACAAATTTTTCACAGTGTATATGGTTGCCTGGGCAGGGGGAGGGCAGGACTCAGGAAACTCTGCTTCCATCAATTCCTGCACAACCGTATCGAATGAATCAAGAAGCAGCCTCGGCATTTTGTAACTCATGCCAAGACTCAAATTTTGGCTGAGCAAACTCTCCACATCAATGTTTGGATATTCCTACCATTGGCTTCAGAGGCCGAAGTACCTCCAAGTCCACTTCACGGCATCTAATCTTCCTTCCCCAGATACTCCAATCCAAGAGAGCAGCGAGTCACCAAAATATGAAACCGAGAATGAATATTTCGCTACTGAGACGTCCTCCCTCTTCCTTCGATTGTTCGACCGTTCCAAGTCCGGAGGCTCTTCTCCATGAATTATATTCGTTAATTCTATCAACAAAGGGGATTCGTATTTGGAATATGATCGTTTGACCATCTGCCCCGGTGAGGGTAAACCATTATGAACAAATATCTCCCAAATCCTCGACAACGATGAAAGCTGGGACATCAGTTCGAGCGCTACCCACATCCCGAAAAGTCATCCAAAGTAGCATCGGAAAATTCAACCACCTCGTTAAATTTCAACCATCGCGTCGAAATTCGACCTACCGGTTGCGATTCAACCAACTGGTTGAAACTCCACCGACTGGTTGGAATTCAACCAGCTGGTTGGATTTTTCATTCAACCAGTGGTTGAATTTTTGGTTGGCGGTCAAACACTTCTTCACAGTGTTATCTGGATGATATTGTCAAGATCAAACTTCATGTTCAATCACATTCATTATTCAAACTAGATTCCATGGGCTAGGTTGGTAATGAAAAGGCTTCCATACATGTGTATATATGTGTCGGTATCATACGATTTGATGCGAGTGTGAATATGAGTATCTTCCCATCCCTGGATCTGCTCCTGCCTCGATACTTCGATCGCTTTCTTGTCAATTAATTAATTATTTGCCTTGTACGCTGGGTCCATTTTGGGATATTTTGTATAATGATGGTTTGCCTCTCCTGGTTTCCTTTCCCTCCATCGATAGCTTATTATTCCTTCGAGGAGTGTTCTGACAATCAGGCAAGGCACACCTCCTAGGCAAAGGACTCCCTCCACAATCATGATGACAAGTGGAATGAGGACGAGATATATTCCTGGATAAGTGAGGTCTCCAGGAGACTTCCATATCTTTTTGTTCAGTTCGTTCAATCAGTTTGTTCAATTTTCTATTCAGTGAGGGCAAAAGGCCCAAATGAATTTCTCAAAACACTATAACATCAGAGTGTACTGTGATTTTTTGGATAGCTGTCAGTCTCGCGTTCCATGTGCTGGCTGACAACTTGACGGTGAGTGAATGATTCCTATTCCGTTTATATCCCATGCTTCATTCTCGAACTTCTCGTTAGTTTCGTAAATTATTTTGACCTTGCTGGTTGAGGATATCCAAGTTCTTTTTTCTCCCAATCTAGCCCAAGAAGTCTCTCAAAATCTGACGTGTTTCAATTCGCAGCCGGATAAATCTTTCACTTATCTCTGAGCTGCAAGTTTGACCTCACACGGAGACGAGTTCTCTATATTACGGACAGGGGTTCTGCCTTCGCATATACAGGCTCCTTTTAGACACTTGCATCAACTCAATGCTCCTATCGTGAATGGCATGTAATCCTCGCTCCCGCTGCTCATGGCGGTTTATGTTGCATCTGGCCAAATGTAAGCAAACAGAATCGTTCAGTTGTGAGACCAGGATTGGCAAAGTTTTGATTAGATCATATTCTACATGATTCAGAGGAGAAATTTTGGTGTGGTGAACAAGTGTTGAGTATGTGAAGAATACGCTTACATCTATCATCTCCCGGAGGCCTGAAAGCGGCTCTGTATCATCTATCTCCGGAAACGTCGCATCGTCGATAGCTTGAGTCATCAATTCTTTCGTGCTTGCTAAAATTTGAGCGGGTACAAAACGTGGGTGCATTATTTCTCGTGGTGCAAAGAGTATGGCTCCGGCTAGTGTTTCTGTTTCAATTTCGTATTGCAGGACGTTTTGTATAAATATCTTCATTGCCGTGAAGGGATCAATTTGATCGATGATTTTTCTTGTCCCTATCACAATTGTTTAGGTAATTCATCGAATTCATCCGATCTCCCTTGCTGGATCCCGAATCGATGGAATATTATCCCAGTTTGGTTCGCTACGAGGCTTCCAAGTTGGCAAGTCCCGTTTGCATTTGCTTGGATTGGTTCCCTCAGTTCCATCTCTGAATCTCCATCAAACGTTCGATATGAAATATGTCTTATCGTTCCCCATATGAGAATGGATGCTACTACTACTCTGATATGAGATTCATTATTCCCTGTTCCTTGCAACAATGCCACTCGTTCATCTGCATTTAGTTGGATTCCTTCGATGCAATCTTTCAACTCCTCAATCTGTTCTCCTAAGTCACATTACGATCCTTGCTTTTCACATTTTGATTTTATTGAATGCCAGGCAGCCCCAAGTTTCAGTCTCTGAGAGGAATAGGGTTGCAAATCTGTGCTCTAAATTGTTTCCCAGGGTCGGCAGGTATATAAGCATTCCAATTCCTTCATACTCAATCCCAAATCACGTTGAACTGGGCGCCTGTCTGATCGTTCGATTTAGCGCGAAGAAGATTCGCAGGTTCGGGTCCCGAGAGATGGCGCGGATCGCAGCTTTCTAAGGTAGAAAAAGCCACGTGACCTCTGTATACAGACACGTAGCTGCGTTTGTGTTTTAGGATCCGCCAGATATGACACTCTCGCCCGAACCTGCGAGTAGTAATCATTCGGTTTTTATCAAAGGCGAAATTATTCCCACGGAAATTCCTTGATTCTTGCGAGGAGAGTATATCTCGGCTTCTCTCTCGAAGTTCGTCATGAAGTATTAAGGAGAGGAAAGAGAGAGAGAGGAAAAACGGTCCCAAGTTTCGTCTCTGTACGCGATGCGAGCTCTCTCTACCATCGGATGATTTCTCTTTCCTCTAGATTCAATTTCATACTGTCTGGTCATCATTTTCCGATGGATGTGAGCCAATCTATCACACGAGGCTCGCGTGCCAGTCTTGAATCGGCGACTCTGCAATCTCCCTTCGTGAAATGCTCGTTTCGATCCAAATAGGATGAGATATCGATCCAAATCGAATTTGGACCATCACGGAGCGAATGCCCAGATATTCCCGCAGATGAAGAACCACTGAATTCGACCGATGGAGCGGAAAGTGGTGTTTCGACCACCGTCACGATATTCTCCACAAGACAAGCGGCAAGAGCCGGAGTATTTAATTCGCTGGCTGCGGCCTCGCAAATATCCAACTAACGCCTTCTGAACCCCCGCGCTAAGCAAGTGATGGCCGATTATAATGTACTCTCGCAAAATTCTCAATCTCTTCGAAGGCGCAAACGTAGGTGACATCAGCTTTCCAAAATCACTTGAGTTGTCATACGGAGTTGTTGGTAGTTGAGTAGCCAATAGGTGAGACAGAATTGGCAGCTGGCTCGATTGGTTGGCCGACATTCTGAGTTCCACGAACTCTCTCCTTCACAGAGGCAAGGAGATATTCCCTTCGAATTTTCCCAGAACGGTTGCGTTTTTTAAATATTTCAACTATTGAACCTCTTTCCTTCAATATGATCAAATTGCAATTTCTGCAGGAAACAATTCTGCTGGCGATGGAACTCCCACCGATAAAACCAATGATAGATCAGTTAGAGCTGATCATGGCAAATCCCAATACGTTTGATTACTTTCGACCCATATGTACTTCTTCTCTTGCGTTTCACAGCGTACTCTCTTCGGACTTTTCCCAAACGATTACCCTCTTCAGATAAATCCAAGTCTTCTGCACTTCTTGGTGATATCAGATAAGGCGAAAATATCTGGTCCTGGGTATCGCAAAATTCCGATGCAGCAGCTTTGGCCGCAATTCCTTCAGCAAGTTGACTGATTGAGCGGTTCACATGAATACATCGGCTTTCTTCACCACTCTCATTTCATACGTGCTCGCCATTGACGCCATGAGAATCAGACATGACGATAAAATTCTTCTCTGCCACGAGCAGATCGGCTTGCTCGCCCTTCACAATAGGAAGAGGTTTTGGCTTCACCTTATTTAGAGGGGAGTCAACCGAACCACTAATCCCATTACTTCCTTTATTATCGCATATGGTATTTTCAACGAGATTGGCCGGAATCGAGCTAGTCTGCGAACAATTGGCAGGTAAATCTCCAAGTGCAAGATTGAAAGCCTCAGGCAACCCACTCTTGGGAGGATCAGTTTTAGCTTCCGAAACTCTTATGAGCACTATCTTCGGAGCATCATCATGAACGGAGGTACCGAAACTTCCAGCCTGTACTGCGGGTTATTCCCAATCACAAGAGCACGTACATAAGTTTCATTCGATCTAGCAGTCACCATTTCTCCCTGACCATCACTGAGACCAGATACCATGTCACCACTGTACATGAGATCATCGAGATCCAAAATGATAGAGTATAGGTCTAGAACTTTACCGTTGTTGAAAATATCGAGATTCAAGGCGAATCAGAAAGAGCACTGCGACGTAGTCAAAAGCGAGTTTGCAACTGAAACACACACTATGTGAGGTGTCGGACTCGATGGGGAATGTACACCGTCAAGCTCGGCGCAGATGGCGCAGCCTCTCCAAGGGGGCACCCAGTATATGTGAGTGAATACGTGTGAGATCGCGTGGAATGACGCTGAGCAGTAGCAGAAAGCGTGCAGTAGAAGGCGCGTACGGGCGCCTTGCCAACCTTTGCAGCTCATAATTTGAAATCAACTAAGAGGTGATGTAAATTAATTGTACCTAGGAATTACTGTCATTCTCTTCGTGTGATGACTAAATTGAAAACTTCATAACTCAGAGTCTAAAAAATACCAAGCTCTCAGAGTAAGAGTGGACTTGAGCAGAAAGTTGTAAACTGCAGTGTACACTTGGGGTTAACGAATTCTTCCCGAACGTGAGTGGAGAAGTTACCACATTATGACGTCACTTCCGACAGCGCGAAAAAGGTTAGATTTGCAGGGGGCAGGGGAAAGCGACTGGTGATAAGAGCAGATGATAATTCGAAATTTTTCTAACGGATGAGTTTGACCCACGGATCAATATTTTTGACTCGCCAACGAGGTTTGTTTGTTTTTGTGAAGGAATTCGACGGAGAATTCCCATTTGCGACGAGTTTCTTTGCTGTTGCCAGCTTGAATGAATTAAATTACGGATAGTGATGCGATTCACATGGAAAATCTGGATACCTCTAATTTAATCGAACCTCTAATTGAAAACAGAGTCTCTTGTCTGAGCGAAAATGAGGATGATTCTGAGCTCTCCTGCGAGGCCTACTTGAATGTTTGCATCTGCGAAATATAGACAGTGTTGAACTCTAGTAATGCACGTTACGCCCACGCAAGCTCTGAATGTTATGCCAGATAGTCCAACCGCCATAAAAAGGCGAATTCGAGATAGCAATGAAGATATATTCCGTGATAAGTAACGAAATTCGTCTCCAGGGTATATACTGCGCTTGTCCAAAAGTGCCTATATCGAAATTTTCCCCGTCCTCCATTGTGCATTTTGACCTCAAGCAGATGCAGCTTCTTAGCCATTTCCTGGCCATTCCCGCATCATAATCATTCAAACCGAAGGAAGGGACAAGGAATCTTCATAATTTTTCTATTCTAGTTCTTTGAATTATCAGTCTTTCTCGTAGAAACGTTTGAGTTCCAAAACTTGCAAAATTCATCCATTTCATCAAATTTTGGAATTTGGCAGTGAACTGTTCTTTATAGTCTCCAACATGCACAAATATGAGATCCATGGCTCAGAATCATCCTCATTTTCGCTCAGACGAGAGACTCTGTTTTCAAATATAGGTTCAGTATCCAGATTTTTTTCCCGTAATTTGATTCATCCAAGCTGACAACAGCCAGAAAACTCGTCACAAATAGAAATTCTCCGTCGAATTCCAAAAATATCAATCCATGAGTCAAACTCATCCGTTAGAAAAATTCTAAATTATCATTTGATCTTATCACCAGTCGCTTTCCCCCGCCCCCTGCGAATCTGACCTTTTTCGCGCTGTCGGAAGTGGCGTTATAATGTGGTAACTTCTTCACTCGCGTTCGGGAAGAATTCGTTGACGTCAAGTGTACCAGGGTGTGAAAGGAAGAAGCAATTTTATTTCCCAACAAATGAAACTTTGAGAGCAGAGTGGCTGAAAGCTATACGCAGGGAGAATTTCAATCCAAGTCAAGCCACCCACGGATTGTGCAGTGCTCATTTTAGTCCACATGACGTAATGAATTCTGTTGATCCAGGTGAGTTTTCAGTTCTGAAGTGCATGGATAAAGTGTGGAGATGTTATTGTTCCTACGATCGAAAGCATATGATAGGTGATAGCTTGTCATTGATGAATTTTGGTTATTTGCACTAACATTAGATATTATATCAAACAGATATATCAAGAGAACGTACTAGGC
>JAPYYZ010030397.1:0-15463 GCA_030522705.1 Eretmocerus eremicus
AGTCACGGAGCCACGAACTGCGAGCGTCGAATCGTGAGACGGAAGCTACAGCGTCGCGGGTCGATATCGGCCTTTTGCCTCATTCGAGAAAATGGCACGAGCCAAACGCGGAATCGAGCTCTTGTGGGCTCGTATATATAGGGAAGGCGAGATACGATTGAGCTAATGGAGCGTCGTGTGATATGGCGGAGGGATGAGAGGATGAGACTTACTTGGCACTCCGGAGACGAGCCTGAGCGGGCGCAGCACTCGAAAAGCCCGAAGAGCCTTGACGTCGAAGCCCTCCTTCATGAAGGCCGTTAGCACGATGCTTATCGCTCTGTGGACAGGAAAAAAGTGTCGCATTTGTGAGAGAGATGGTAAAAAATTTTGGGAAAATGTTGATCGAAAAAAAAATTGATATTTTCTATTGAACATGATGTTTGAGGGTGATCTGGAAGATTCATCCATTAGGAGATTAATCTTCTTCAGAGAAGAGAAACTTTGAGATGGCTTCGCAGCGACCCCTGGTACTGGAACTGATGAGATAATGGCGTTCATTCCAATCCAAATATTGCTCATCGGCCAAATGAAAATTTCAGATCAAAAAATTCTAGTCGCGTCTTCTATTAGGTGATTCCAGCGACAATCTACTACGTGCAGAGCATCTTATAAGCTATAGAAAATATGATCCGTGTCGAATCCGTATAACGCGAAGAAAATTGAATAAAACTGCGATAGTACAATATTGTATGCTTAGTTCTTGCTTGTTGAATCATTTATTCTTCTTTTAGACACGCATAAGTGTATATCTAAAAAAATATATATATTTGGAACTACGTATTCATATTACTACAGATTGAGATGAATAAATCCGGGAAATTCGTTGATAGGTGTACACATTACGGACACTTCAAATTTTGAATATTTCGACTCTCAAGTTGGTGTTCCTCATGCATAACCCTAAATTTTGGATTGAGAAAATCGAATCAAGACAAGGTCATGAATGGAAGGAAACTTAAGGGAAGAGAAGTTAAAAAACGTTCGATTAGTTCAAATGTCCGTCGATTGGTTCTATCGCCTAAATTACAGTTGAGCGAAGCAGTTCTTCGAAATTCCACATCACGGAATTGATGAAATGCACATATTCTATTCATTTCTACTGAAATATTTTCATTTTGTGAGATCTGCTTAACATTCTCCCAATCATGCTTAGAGCTTTGACTCACGTCCTGAACAAACTTTTTTTTTTCCAAGGCAATGGATTTCAGAAGCCACTGGATATTCTGAAGATCTATCAAATATCATTGAATGCTGGAGAGTTCTTGATTCCTTTCGAAATGTAACTTTATCGAGACTTTGGCCTTACTTAAGTCATTACCCACAACAAAAGAATATTTCACTCTTCTCGTTATGATTCTTCCCGGGAATAATTTTTACAGTCAACATCGACGTGATCGCATTCTACGATGCATATGTGAAAGAGCAAGCAGAAGTCTTGAATATACTCACCCGATGACGACGATGGTGAAATCGAGCAAATTCCATCCGTTGCGCAAATAAGCTCCCTGATGCATCACGAAGCCGTAGGCTATGATCTTCATGAAGCATTCTGACGTGAACACCACGAGGAAAAAGTACTCGATTTTTTCCTGGAACGTGAATCAATATCAATCAATTCGTCGATCAATACGTCAGTCTTCCAGACTCGTGCAAGCTCATCCGTGCATCTCCGGAGCCTCGAGCGATCTTTCATTAGCGATTACATCTCGACAATCAGTGATCCCGATATGTAGGCAACGTGCGCATAACGAACCCGCGCTCGAATTGTGCGCTTGATTTGCGAGTTTGCCGCTCCAATTCTTCATTTTCCGTAAAGCTACTCGAAACCAAATCGAATCATCGGATCTGCGGAAATTGTGTTAAGCTAACTTTGAGGGAAGAGGGAAATCCTTCTCAAATGCGGGGATTTTATATCGTCGAGGGTGGTTTTCATTCGATTATTGGAGGTATTCTATTGATCGGGTGTGATGAACCGGTACGATTTGAAATACCAATCTCATTGCACACAAAATACTTCATTCAATTCAAGCGGCGATGCCTTATACACCTTCATAATATATAGCCCAATCTTTTTACCTTAGAGTGAATCGAGAGGATGAATCTAAGGAGTGTCCACTGATATTCAGAGATCCGAAGAATGTAGAATAGAATTTTGTGATAATAGAATGTTACCCACCCGCTTTTAGTATCATTATGCATCAAAAGGACGAATTTCTGACATCCGAAATTTCTCAACTCAATTCTGCGAGATCCTCAAGATTTCACTCAATGTAGGGCTTACAAATCGAGAGAGAACCAAATAAGAGAGAATAAGAGGATTAGGAGTGACGCGTGCACCTACTCTTGAAAACTAACCAGGAAAGGAGATATGCATAATGGTTTGAAAGTCATTTGGATGATCGAAATACAAAAAAAAAATCGTGCAAAAACCTAGTCCTCAACCTTCAACCTTATTTCTCATCTGACTCGTACACATAAGGGTCCATCCAGATAAACTGAAACAACGCAAAACCAAGTCATTCGTTTCGCGTGGTTTTGGCTTCTCTGGAC
Organism: Eretmocerus eremicus; assembly: GCA_030522705.1. Lineage (NCBI taxonomy): Eukaryota > Metazoa > Arthropoda > Insecta > Hymenoptera > Aphelinidae > Eretmocerus > Eretmocerus eremicus. Next base: position 2,593 of record JAPYYZ010030397.1, read on the forward strand.
GCACCCTAATGCGAAACCCTCTCAACTTGTGCAGGCAAAAACTATGCTCGGGATCTGCAATCTCTCGGCACGTTCTGCGGTCACGTTTCAGCATCGCGTTAGTCTTTCCATATGAATCTCTCTGCGCGCGTGCGGATTTCTAATCAAAGCTTTCATCCCCCCCCCTCACCCCGCCCGACGCGGCATAGACAATGGCACAACTCGGCGACGATGACACTTCAAAAACCGCGCCAAATCGGTCCTGCTCGCGAGCCTCGCGGGCGTGTGTGTATGCGTGTGTGTGTGCGTGTGTGTATGTGTTTGAAAGGATATACATAGTGTATGGATAGGCCTCTCTAATTGGTACAGCGCGGACGCATATAGCCCGAGCTGATCAAAGTCTCTAATTGTACACCTTTACAAGAGGGTACGTCGATATGGTTGAAAGGTTTATTAATGGATCCTACTCATGCATTATGGACGATGACCATCTATTTTCGCAAACTGCGAGAAGAGTGTACTTGACGCCATTGTTCGTCGATTATCGTGAGGGCCATTTGTTTGCGATGATTTTTTTGTGTGAACCATACACTATGTTATGAATGTAACTGCTGCTGATGCCCTGATCTTGTTTATAATTTCATTAGATTTGTGGCTTCACTGTCAATTTTTCAGGAAGAATGTAAAATTAGTCCAACTCATAAGTTTAGCTACATCAAATCTCTCAGTTATGGTGGTACGTTTACGTCCCAACTACCAAACTCCCACTTCCTCTTCAGGAGGTTTCTTCTGGTATAGAGGGTCCGTAGTTAGTTTGATTGGGCTCTGAAGAAGACCATGGTAAAATTTTACGTCTCCAAAAATTGTAGTTCAGGAGGTAATGGTCATCGAAATTCGAATTTTTGTCTTATTCCTGACTTATTCATGACATATAGTGGGTTTTCTGGCAAAATTAATTCTTTAGTAGGAAGAAGTTACCCAGGGCCTCTGAGAAAACTGCTCATTACCCAGGGCCTCTGAGAAAACTGCTCAGTGCTTTTTAGGTATTGATGAGACTATGAGAAAAGTTTCATCAAAAACTCGCTGTTACAACCCTGTTAATTCCAGAAAAATCGACTTTTCTCCATAAGCCTACATGTTAAAGTGGCCGGAATAGGCACACTGATAACTTCCGTGCGAGGTACCCTAGCTTTACAAAAATTTGCAAATAACTTTTTGTCGTCGAAATGAACAAGTATACAGAGTTTCATCGAAAACTCGATTTCAATTCTTTACCAGAGGAACTCCCTAAACACTTTTTTATTATCTCTTGGTTTCTCACTGTGTTTAGCTTCTTCGGGACGAAAAATATTCATTATCGAATATGCCGTGTTTTTTCCTCCAATTCTACAGTTAAGGGGAAGAAAAAGCTCTACCTTACCGACATTAATCGTTATTGATTTGAAGTAAAACGAAAAAATATTTTGAAAAAGTAGCTTCAATCCAAACTGCGTATGGGCAGAATACACCACTGTGTAAAATTTTGAAGTGATGCATGGAAAGCTCTCGGAATCATCTCGACTCTGGTTTAATTATAACTAGATTTAATAATGCGCGCTATGGCGCGCGGATGTGTACAATACATAAATGTGAATAAACCCTTACAGAGTTCAATACAACTGTTGATTGCGCGGGTATCTGCAATACCTCCATGCGATAACACATGAGGTATCACTCGACAATTACTTATACACGATCCCATTCATATCCAAAACAACGTGGAAGAAGATTCAGTGTATCAATATCTCGAAGCTGTCGAATCATATAAGGATATCCGCACTAGAGTTGGGATTACTCGAAGAGCTTTCCGCGGATCACGCCAAAATTTTACACAGTGGTGCATTCTGCTAATACGCAGTTTGGATTGGGGCTACTTCTTAGGAATATGGTTTAGTTTTATTTTAAATCAATTTATGATGAATGTCGGTAAGGCAGAGCTTTTACATAACCTTAAGTGAATCATTGTACTACTGCAGGCACTGGACCTATGAAGAAGGTGAAAGCGTGCCATTGGTGGATTTCGTGGTATCAATATAATTTTTCATCCTCTACTATCTTAAACTCGAGTTCTCTCCATTCTGATTCAAAATTCGTACTCGAACACCTCAAAAGCATGGTTCATCTTGATCAATAGTCTTTTTCGCAGAGTGAGAGATGAATCACGTGATTCTCCAGCCGCCATCTTGAATCTGCCATCTTGGACTAAAAATCGTCCTAACTTGTACTTCAGATTAGTGCTTAGCGTCCCCAAAAACCCTAAGAACCATGCACCTTCGTTATGACGATGATTTGAATACTTGGATTGCGTGGCTGAAAAGGAACAGCCGGGATTGGATAGATTCATCTCGTGAGACGCAAATGCGAAAAGTGAAATATGAATTCTGGGGTTCTGATGTGTTAGCACGGTGACAGCTTCCTCCTATTCCGACGTCAATTTTTGGTTTACATAGGAACCGAATCCTCTGCAATGGGTTCTTGAGATATTCATTCAACTGATAGTCGATACTCGAGGCTGGTCTAATAGCTCTCTATTTACGATCTACACTCCACGGACACTTCAACTAATCGAAAGTTTTTGAATTTTTCATCTTACAAGCGGGTGCCCGTACATAACCCTGAATTCCAGATACGGCAATTTCCAGGTTGAGACAAGGTTATGTACGAACACCAACTGGAAAGACGAAAAATTCAAAAATGTTCGATTAGTTCAAGTGTACGTAGAGTGTATAAAGATTCATGTGTTTTGGCTCAAGTTGTCACCAGTTTGAGTTTGATGAAGTCTAGGGATTGGAGTGCATCGTCGTTGATTAGAGTGACCTCACGATATTGCCCACAAGTGAACAATGGTGCACACAAAAGTCATACTGGAATAGTATTCGGCCTCAGGATGCATTGCAATAGCTGAGATGCACAGAAAAGCCTGGTCGACTTTGATGAAGATAGTTACACTTACCAGAGCTAGATTGGTTTGATTGGAATCTCCGAACGGATAGGGGGTGAAGACAGCAAGAGCTACGCAATTCGCGAAGATTGTGAAGAGGATGAGCCATTCAAATGGTCTGGTTGGACGAATCGGTTAAGGAAAATAGTAGTGTACGAGACGATCGTAAATGTTTCTATAAATATATCATCTTCACACATCATAGAGACAGTAAAAGCTGTTGTTGAGCCCCTTCGATTGAGATTCATCCGAACTCCCAAGGTATCTAGAATTTCAAGATAACCGCATCGAATAATAAATGATATTGAACTCCTCGCTCTGCTTCTGAAGAATAATTAATAATGAAGAGCTTCTCCCGAGCTTGTTTTCAAGTTGCGACTCCTGGATCCATCTGATAAAATGAGCTGAGAACAAGTCCACACACTTGAGGTAGTACTCCAGTGACGCGGCGAGTCAAGACGCGATTCGATCGGAGTCGACTCACGCGGTTGCCTCGCACAGATGTACTAGTAGCACACAGCAGACGACGCGTAACCTTGCAATAACCACGATCAGATGTAGTAATTGAATTCGTGTTGGCTCTTAAAGCTACCCACAGATCGTTTTGAAGAACTCAAGATGATTCTTGATTACTCTAGTTCACGCGTGTGAAGTTTCCTAACAATTTCAACCGTAATTCCAAAAATATGCATGATATCCTTCGTCTCTCCGTAAGACTACGTGTTAAATTGGATGTGATATAAAGACTCATAACTTCGCTTATAGGTACCCCGAGGTCACGAAAATTTACTCCAGTGCTTTTGAGGTCATTATTTGGGAATGTGTCGAGTTTCATAACTTTTTTATCGTTAAATCGATTTTCTGGAGAACTACCTCAATCTGATTATTCCATTGAGAAAGAGACTCTGAGAAGAGCGCGATCGTCATAAACAATTAAGTTACTTTCCATAAAATGATTGAAATTGAGACAACGACAGAGTATTATGTCTACACGTTCCAACAAGGTAGTTCGAGAGTTGAAAAGTTTCAAGAATATTGCTTGAGGACGTCACATCGCGACCCCGAGAAATAAGGCTATGAAACTTTCTCTTTCGCTCACTAATTGAGCCTGATTTTCACGAGCACCCAAGATGTGTCGCTCGTGGAAAGTAGAATTAGGAAACCGAGTGACCGGAGTAACTAAAACGAACCAACCGAATGTTGCAAGTTTTATTCAACGAAGAAACCGTACATCGAAAGAAAAAAGAATTAACCAAGACAGAGTCCTAATAATTATATGGTGTGCGGAAAAAAGGATACTTCCACTCGACGATGTCGATGCAGAGCTTGCGCAGAGGATTCTTGACGCCGAGACAGAAGAGGGCTCGCTCGGGCCTGTCGGGCTGGGCCTTGCCGCCCCTACGAGCGGGCCTCTTTGAGGCCGGGGCGGCCGCGCCTTGCGACGACGCCGCGCCCGGCTTGGTGCCGCCGCCCGCAGCCGTCTGGCCGCCTGTCGTCGACGGTGCTGCGGTGCCCCCATTCTGCTGGTTCTGCTGGTTCACCTGTTTCGCAGAAAAATTTCTTTTCGCTATATGTCTTTTTTGCGTATGCTCTTCATTCGTTCTTTCGATCGTTGGTTGGTACCGTAGAAGAGTCAGTATATGCTTAGAAATCGAGGAAATCTAATAGATTGAGTATGATTGCTGAGTCAACATTAACTTCTATATCATCAGCATGTCGATGGCTCAGAGTCAGGAGGAACCATCCAAAAACTAAAAGTTAAAAGGAACTGATTAAACATGTTTGCTTTAACAGAACTATCCAAAAACGTCTGGCTTAAGGGAAGTATCCAAAACTGTCCGTAAACGAAAATATCTAAAGAATTTGGGTAAAAAAGAACCATCTAAAAATTTGAGAGTTAGAGAGAAGTATGCAAAATCACAAGAGTTGAAAAGAAGTAACTGCTGATGTCTGATTATAAAAGGAACTATCCAAAAACGCAAGGTTCAAAAGGGACTATCCAAAACTGTTTAGTTAAAAGAAACCATCCAAAAGTTTCTGGCCAAAAAGAGCTATCCAAAAATGTTTGTTCCATAAGGACTTTACAGGATGTCCAAAAAGTAAGTACCCCCCCCCCCCTCTCCCAAGTCTGAGACGATTGGATATCACGAAGAACCCCAAAACACGTGTCCCCTTCTTTTAAGGAGGACATCCAATAGCGACCTTGGTTTCAACCTTGGAGGTCATTTTCAAAGTCACTTGGAGGTCAATTCGACTTCTTCCCATCAGAACACCTACTTTTGGCCTCAGTTTCTGAAAGAGCGTCAAAAATCATGAAACATCAGTATGAAATATTTTTTCGCTCCCGCGGCCCAAACTCGACCCCCCGGGGGCGAATTTGGGGGCCCCGGAGCGAAAACACTTATTGACCCTGGTTTCGCACGCCCAAATGGAGGTACGAAACCCGGGTCGAAAAGTACTATTTGATCCAACTTGACCGAGGCGAGATTAATGGAGGTCAATCCCGGTGGAGAAATATCCCCGTAGCTCCAAGAGTGAGATTCATTACGAAAAATGATAGGGATAAAATTTGTTCGTGATCAAAGTCATAATGAGTTGGTGACCTTGGTTTTGACCTCGGGGATCATTCTCAAGGTCATTTCCAGGTCAACTCGATTTCTTTAATAAGGACACCTGCTTTCGACCTCGGATTTGGAAAAAACGTGAAAAATCATATAACTCCTGTCGAGAATATCCACTAATGTGAACTAATGAGCGCTCTATTAAAAAAAATCAAGTTGACCTGTAGATGACCTTGAAAATGACCCCCAAAGTCCAAACTAAGGTCACCACCTTATTTTGGCTTTGATCACGAACAACGTTCATCTCAAAAAATTTTCGTAATAACGCTTACTCTTGGTGATACGAGGGTTATCCTCCACCGGCGTTGACCTCCATCTATCTCGCTAGGGTCAAGTCGGATCAAAAAATGTTTCATACAAAAATGTCATGATTTTTGACGTTTTTTTAGAATTTGAGGTCAAAAGTAGATGTTCTTATTTGAAATAATCGAGTTGACCTCCAAATCGCCTAGAAAATGACCTCCAAGGTCAAAACCAAGTCCACCATGGGATGTGCCCCTCAAAATATTTTGGAGTTTTTCGTGATACCCAACCGTTTCCGAAAAAACAGGGGAGAGAGGGGCGGGGTACTTATAGTCTGGGCACCCTGTATATTTCCTTTTAAGCAACAATTTCTGGATAATTCTTTTTAACCAAAAACTTTTGGACACTTCCTCTTAACCAAAAACTTTTGGGTAGCTCCTTTTAACCAAAATTTTTCGGATTCTCCTTTTGACCAAAAATGTTTGGGTAGTTCCTTTAAACGTTACAGTTTTGGATAGTTCCTTGGAAAATCAGAAAGTTTTAGATAGTTTCTTTCAACCAAAAATCTTGGATAATCCCTTTCACCAAAAACTTTTGGATAGTTCGTTTCAACTCTTACGTTTTTAGATAGTTTAATCTTACTCTGACTAGGAGCCACCACGACCCCCGGGTCACGGATTTGGCAGTTAAAATTTAGAAATAGTCTCCTTTTGGTGCCAGAAGATGATATCCAAAGCCGCAAAGACTAACGCTCAATCGTTTTGAGATATAGCCCAAATGATTATTATTGCCCATCTATGCCCATGTTAAAAAGCGATATCTATAGATACTTCCAACGCTAATCTCTTGCACTGTGGCTCAAAAACGCCCGAGCGTTAGACTCTGCGGCACTGGGTTTCATCTTTTGACACCAAAAGGAGACTATTCCCAGAGTTTCAGCCAAATCCGTGACCCGGTGGTATCTCTTAGTGAGCCATCGATGTATTGGGATTCGACATCAATAGTGGCGCGCTGACCCCCCCCCCCCCCTCCGGTCGCCAGCCCACACTCCAACGCTCCGATCGACACGATCCATATAAACCTGTACGTCCAAGTATGGTTGACAATTACTTTGGATAGGGCTCTGATTGCTCTAATTGCTCGCATAGTTTTCGAATTAGGCTCAAGTTGCCCACCTCGAGAGAATTGCCGGTGGAGTAAACCGATGTGACCTCCCACTCCGGAGTCTCGCAATACTCACATCTCTGCGAATTCTATTGCTGGGGGGGGGGGGCTTAAGACTATCAAAGTATGAGTGAAGTAAAAGGTTGAGAAAGAAATCTCTGCAAACAATAAGTTTAGGAATGGACAAAAATCAGTCAAGCCAGAGCTTTTACAGTTGTAATTGGGTTTTTTGGACGACCTTCGAAATTGTTATCATTTCATGTTCCTCAATAAGAGGAGAGTTTTGCTTTCTGGAGAACAAAACAGGATTCTTTATCCAAGGAAAGCTTGAGACGTCTTTTGAAAAATAATCTTTTTCACCATAGACCAGCCATAGTACATACCTGGGGATGGAGTGTATCGGTGGGGTAGGGCAGGTTATTCCGGGCCTCGCCACCTGGCTGGGCCCCGTCGGGCGCGCTCATGAGTCGGGCCGCAGCCTGCTTCTCTTCCTGCTCCTCCTCCTCCTAACTCCGCCTCGTTCTCCTCTCCGCGCCAGCGCCGCTTCGGCCCGGCTCTGCGGCTACCTGCTTATGATTCTGCCGATTTGTGACGACGACGACGACGACGACAAGCCGCCGACGCCGACGGTGATGGCGTGCTCACAGCGCTGCGGGGCCCCGAAAGTACTCGGCCCGCGCATGCTACGCCCACGTCGAGTCTAACCTCAATTTTTTGAACGACTCGCTGGCGCTAGAGCGACCTGCTCGCCATCGCTGCTTTTCCTCTCGAGGAGAGCCCCAACGGGCTGCGTCCGACGCTTCTGACCTGCAACATTCGATCGATCGTATGGTTCATCAGCCTGTTGTGAATGGAATTGCGAAGATGTATGGTCACGTATGGGAGGAGAATCTGGTGGGAATCGGATTTTCTGAAACCATTTGATGATTTGAAGGGAGCTTTTGGTATTCGGAAAGTTAGAATTTCTTGACGATGGAGATCACACCGGTCTGACTGACATGACCTTCTCTGATCGTACGAAGATTCAGCGAGACTTACAAGGAGAGCACCAGGGTTGCAAATCACAGATCTTGGCTAAACTCTGGGAATCTTGTTTTAGTGAGAGATGAAGAAACTACGAAGGTTTCGATCCAATGGGCCTCCTGTCCGGAAACACAGCATTATACCTGAGCATTACTAGTATATCTGTATACATGACGCTTTAACATTGGCCTATATGGGCAATGTTCACGTATATGGCTGTATCTTCAGACTAGAGGCCCACTGGATCAAACCCATCAAGGTTCCTTCTTTTTTTCACCAAAACAAGAAGATTCCCAGAGTTTGGTCAAGTACTGTGATCCGCAACCCTCGTGCTCTCCTTGTTAGTCAAAACGTATAATACTAGTCTGCTCCAGTTGCTCAATCAGAAATTTCTCAATAAAAGCAATTCAAAGAGCATAGTTTCATATCAAATGACAACTACCGCATTCTTGTAAGTGAAGATACTTGAGTCCTTTCGAACTAGAAGTTCTAGATGAGCCGCCGATGGTAAGGAACCTAACGTAAACTGGCCTGACCAAGTCTCGCCGAATACTCGCTAGATCGGTCCAATCGGGGTAGTGAAGGTCGTCGGACTGGTCTGACCTCGCATTACTCGAATGAACCTCTTGCCTGTCATCTTTCTGCGACACAAAACGTTGCCTTTACAATGTGCCGTAGAGCAAAGTTCTGATTATTTGGGATCGTGTAAAATTTAGGTCTCTGAAGCTAATCTGAATCGAACTTTATTATTGTCCACTCTTCTCGCCGGGCCTGCTTTTGCGATTCTACCCTACCTGGACTATGTGTAAACAATACCCCTTGCTACTGGGATCCAACCTCGTGAGGGGAAGCCCCAATTTTCCCTGTGAGTTGTAGATTGCAAGGGGGCGCGCACACGAAGACTGCATCAACAGTGGACTGAGACAGCAGATTGTAGGGGATGGAGGGGACAGATGAGTTGAGAAAATTCTAGTCGTTGATACTATTGGAGAGAAATCAGATGAATATGAGTAGGAATAAGCATAAATAAGACAAGGAGTAATTGTATGTCATTGAGTATGGTAGTTGGTGTTTAGTTCGTGCCCCAGATATTCTGTATTTTATTCATAGATATGTATAGATCATTGGAATAGAGAGATCCAGGAGGCAGTGGAATTTAGTTTGAAGAATTTTGCAGCAAAAAAATTTCGACCGGGAATTTCGTTCACGAGGAAAATGTGGAACCAGAATCTCCTCTCCCTAGGAAAATATTCTAGAAACCAACCTGGAATAGTCCATGCTCTGTGAGTGAGCTTATGCGCGTGATCCATCAATGAATTGAAGAATGAATCATGACCTTTTAGATTACCTCTTAGAATCTAACTTGATAGTTCAACACTGTAATAAAATACTGATGGAATCCATTCATGGAAATCTCAACAGCGAGAGTTTTTCTATTAAATTTCATGTGACGAATGTACCGCGGAACTAGCTCTGGGGGTATGATGGGACGCCCGGCGGCACGTGCCACTACGCCTCTTGCCGGACGTCTCATCAGACATCCCACCGGACGTTCCGCTGACGATTTTCAGTGAGGTCTGATAGAAAAGATTGACTCGAAAAAGTGAGCTTCTGTGCTAATCATGAACCTGTAATCTCTGTTGATGGCTTTCAGTCAAAATTCGAACCAAGAAAACGTGAGATGCCAACGTGCTGTTGACTTTGACAATTGCTAAAAATTTCTGAGATCGTTCATAGAAAATTTGATCTATTTTGGGAAAACAGAAAGGAATAATTCTGTCGACCTCATTGCCCAAGGATCGGAGCCATTGAAAGATGCCAAAATTGAGCGAGGATGGGTGAATAAAATCCTTTTGAAATTGGAAAATTTACAAGATAAATGCCTTGAAAATGGTGCCTTGGAGAAAATGCTTGGAGACTATGCCTCGTGTGTGCGACGATAAAATGAAAGAACTTGAAGAAAGACCCCAGGAGCTTGGAGAACCTATATAATCGCGCTATGGTATTTGAAACTACGAGAGGGACATAATTCATGTAAAATTGCGATTCAACGTTTCTGTACGCAACTAGAGTTGTGAATACTTTGATTGTACAACAATCATTTGTGATGTGCTAAATAATGCGCAATAGTTGAGCTATAGCACCGTATCGGTTAAAATATTTTTATAACCAACTTATTCATTAAGAATTTCAGATGCGTGTCTCAGGATTGGTACTGCCAAGATATGAGAATGGCAGTATAGTGGAATATATAGTTACCATGAGAGATCTCAACAATACTATGTACAATTCTATGACTATTTGATCGGGATATCTAAACTTGGAAGCCATCAGACAACAGAAGAAAAACGCAAGATTTGGAACTTCTTGTAAGTTCTCTTAAAGTTACAATTTTTCAGAATGTGTGACGCCTCCGAATGCACAAACGTCAAATCAAACTCCGCGGATAAAGGATTCTGATTTCAGTCTGATTCACTGCAAAGACAGAAATCGCAGATACAAAATCAGCGAATGTTGATTTCTTCCTGTAATGGTTTTTCCTTTCTGAACAACGTCGCAAAGGCCTATCAAAGTCCGTTTAATCGAGTTTCGTGGAAGATGATATTCCGAACTTGAGATCATTTTGTGGAGTGCTTCTGATCTAAATATCGAAAGAACGCATGGGAATAAAAGGTTTTGGTGTTTGGAAGACGAAAAAATCGTGTACATAGTGAATATATTTATTTACATTCAAGAATGGAAAGATTTTTAAAACAGTCCTCCAAGAAGGCGTCCACTAAATTCCGATAAATCATCTAACTCATCTCTTTAAGCAGCATATTTTCTTGGCTTGATAGCATTTACCTCATCTTTGCCGTTCTTGGCATTGAGGATTAGGCACGAACGCGAACATAAAAATCAAGGAAGTCTACCTTGCTTGTCCGGTTCAACTGTCCGGTCACAATGCATACTCTCGTAGTAAACAGTAGGTCAACTGTCGGAGATCAGATTTGTAATAGGCCAATAAGATGGTTTCAACAGCAGCTCATTCGTGTTTCCGGCGATAAAAGTGTTTCAAGGGTATGGAAATCCAGTTATGATCGATACACCAACAACTAAACGACTTGCAAAATCCTTTAACCATCCTCCAGTATAGGCATGCTAAATGGCAGTCTTCATCATTGCATTGGTGAGGAACTGAAACATTGAAGAATTCAAACAAAGATAGAATTGAACGAAAGGAAACCCAATCCCGAGTTTGCTTTCGAAATAGAGACTATTGACTCACAACTTAGCTAAAAAACGATTGGATTGAAGCTGCCCAAAAATGATATTATTTGAGTATTGACTAACTGAACAGTTGATCGTACAAAAATTAGGGTGTAGTTCAAGTTGACACCAGAAAATCATCAGATGAATAAAAACTTTCTGACTCGTTCCAGCTGACATATTGGTGAGTGCACAGACCTCACACACCTTTTTGTAACTCTCAAACGTTTACTCCAACTTTGCTTAGGACAACGACTGTTGAATGCACATTGATCCAACCCACTTTTTCTCTGTGATTTAATGTGCGACGCAAGAAAATTCACAAATCTCAATAAGCACCACAGCGTAAAATTTGGATCCCAATATTTCATTGCGATCCATAATTTGCCACCAGATCTTTCATCGGCTCACGACTGGAACTAGGTGTAAAGAAGAAATGATGTTAGACGATCGTTTCAGTAACAAGAAGTGCCCCGATATCTTGAACGGTATAAGATATAGTCCAATGAATGTTTTCTCAAAGGGTGCAAGTTCTGTGAGTTTACTCATACGTTTTATCACACTACTCACGCAACAGCTGGTCAACAGCAATCACATCGAATGCAGAGATCACGATTAAAAGTATGGCTGTAGCTCCAGTTGAGGATTTCATATCGGCCACTGAATCAAAGATGACGACTACGAACAACGAGTGTGAGGTACTCAATTTGTTAACTGTTATACTGACTTTCAATTGGTCTCAAAAAGGACTCAGAATGACGAAAAGTTTGGCATAAGATTCAATGGGCACCGAGTGAGCCAATATGATAACTGCAAAATCCATGTATATTAATCGGAAATTCAAGTAGAACTGTGAGCAGAGAACAGATGTCTCAAATATCTATCAAACTTAATCAAATCTCAAGTAATACTACGACGTAGTCTTATCTAATGCTAGCAAAAAACGAAAGGGTTGAGTCTATAAAGACATTAACAGGCAACATTTGATGCGACTTGGCCTCATAATAGCTGCTCACATGAATTCAAAGAGATAGTAATTTTTCAGAGTTTTTGCTGTCTCTGATTTCTAAAGTATCCTGATCAGTTTCTAGGTGAACATCTTGGTTATAAATAATGAAAAAAGTTTGCAAGGAATCTCGAAATTCAGTGTGAGAATCTGTTCTGATTACTACCTCCATACGAATCGTGTATATTTCTGTAAGATCCTAGCCGAGATCTTCTTCCCCTCTTGATACCGTATACGCCAGTAATGATACTTTGATCTCGACAGTATTAATGTTTTCAATTTCGCTGAATACGGTTACTCATGTTTCCCAAGACGTTCAAGTATTTTACTGTGTAAATTTGTAGTTCGGTCGAGAAGAAAGATAATTAAAGTCTCCTACTTAAATGCAATTAGGATTTTTGTTAGTATTCTCTACAATCATATTCCACTTTTCAAGCGATAAGGTGCAATGGGGAGCTCTATAGCATACAATTATATCTAAAGAAGGGCGGGTATTCGTAACTCGGGTTCCACATAATTCAACCGAAGGATCGGGAGAGATAATGTCCTTAATTTCAGTATACGCCACATTCTTCCGGATGAGCAGCAGAATACCGCCTCCTCTCG
>JAPYYZ010030402.1:0-10059 GCA_030522705.1 Eretmocerus eremicus
TCAATTATGAAATAATTCTAATCACAAAAATGAATTGATGTGATGAGTGATTGAAAGATTTCATGTTACTGATGATGCATACCTTTGAGTCTGTGATGGTGGTATTGCCATCAAATTGACTATTTGGTGATAGATGAGATATGGTACAGCTCGTATTGGCATCTGAAAGAGGAATGATGCCTCCCTGTTCCTCTGACAGACATGCACTTGATTGGCTATTTGTAACGCGATGAGTGCCAGCATCCTCACCAGACGTCTCAGCACCCGGAAGTATTCTTACATGCTGCAACAGGAAACCACACAATCTTGTTACGGCAACCCAGTTAGGGTAAGTACATTAGATACCTTAGTATTGGTCTACAGAGCATTTCAAGATTCAGGTATATGTTAATGTTGATCAACATTGCACACTTCAAGTATCAAATGCGCTCAAGCACGATAGACGATTGATTGAGCTTGTACATAAATATAGATGCTTTTGTTATTGATTGAATCCATTACAACATTACTTGAGCAAATTGAAGATGATTATCATCTTGATCATCAAAGTCATAGTAAAGTAAATGACCATAGAGCGAATTCAGATTATTAATTCAAATTATATGTGACTTTGATAGATTGACTGTCCAGAAATAAAGTCCTACACCCAGATTCACCAATAATTCAACAAACCTACCTCCCATCCAGCTTTGTTTTTGAATTTTTTCTTCCACTGGCGTCGACCATACTCGGTGTAGGGAACACTTGAATCCCACAGATATTCGCAGTAACTTCCTCGTTTACGGATTTCTTGATCGCCCGCGGTCGCACTCATTGCACTGGTCCTCATGATTGGAAAAAAGCAGATGCATGGATGCCACCAACCGACCATACAAACAAATTTGCAATCTTGCCCGTTTTACCACTGTTGCTATCAGCATGCACACATGATCGACATTGGCTGGAGTCTTTTAAAAAACTAATGCACACATCAGGGATATGCGACGAATTATAACATCGCAGATCGCAGCAGGACAACCGGGCGAAGATTTTGCGATTTTCGCTGCAGCGCTGAAGATCAAACATAAACACAAAACAAGTTTCTGTGACTGAAAATTGACGGTCGGTTCCCGCGTCCCATGACGGAAAGAAACCACGTTCATGACGTTCAGCCTTTAGCAGCTGAAAATCAGTTGGGGTCGCCATATTGATATCCGGCCTTCAAAGCGGAGAAAATATAGGAAAAAATTGGTATTTGTTTTCATTTCTCATATTGCGGGAGAAGACCGTGAAAAATGATCAGATATGCCAGAGTTGTGTATTTAAAGGATAAAGTTATAAGTAACGTCCCAATCACGTACGTCAAAGCCACCAAGAAAGACGAGAAATGCATTAGTCCTCTACATGATCAAGATTTCTTCCCTGACAAGGTCTATGCATGCAAGTATTACTTTTGTAAATCAAGATCTGTGTATAAATGCAATCAGGAGGCCTGTTCACACGAATTCGACTATTATAGTGCAAAGATCATCCTCCTTGGGCGTAAGTATTGCAACGTTTATATGATTCTAAACAGTAGTACCCACATCCACATATAACTGTCATCTTATCCTTCCTGATATTTGATATTAGTTTCAATTCAATTTTATTATACCCTGAATCTAACCTGTTGTCTTCAATAATGAGTCGCTGACTTTCTCAGCGAGGCATGGCTCAATTCCCCAATGAGTTCCCAAGTTTCTATATTGTGCATGTTTGTTGATAAATTATGAAAAATTGAGATGTAAGGTGTATCAAGTTAACGTCATTTTGGTATAAGGTAGTTTTGATGTTTTGAGCCCCCTTTTTGGACTGATGACCAAAAATAATTGCCAGTATTCTGGACAATTTCTTTGATTGTTCACTAATGCTCTCACACTGTCCAGAATCTGCTTCCGGACCAAACAAAAACTCTTGGATTCCCACCAGAAAATTTGTGATCATTTGGCTGCTCTCTATAAGAATATGTCATAGATTGTTTTATACACCATTTTCAATTCTGGTCCGCAGATTGAGTATTTAGTCAGAAATAAATAGCTGTGAATTATATCAGCTTGTGCAAACATGCACATACTTGTTCTGTGGTATTAATGTGAAATTGCTCACTCTACTAGAGATTTGTTTTCATTCTAATATACATTATTTCAACCCTGAGAAGATGAATGATGTTATTCAAATTAATGACAGTAAAAATCATGTTCCAGGCTCAAATGAGGAATTGAATATCAAGAAGGAAACTGCAAATAAGCGCATCATATTCCCAAGTCGGAAAATGTATTCTTCTGATTCAGATAGTATTCTGCCCAAGTCAGTCGTTCCAGATTTAATGAAGGTAAATGATTGATGTGAGATTTAGAACTAAATTTCCGCTGAAAATTATGTTTGTTTAATAGCAATCAACGTGCTTTGCATACTTTTTATGATTATTTTTAGATCAAACAAGAAAAAGATGTTGACATTAATGCTTCAATGATGAAAACAAGCAAAAATCAACTGCATCTTTGGAAAATCAAGAACTTCATCAAAGCCTTGCCTTGCCTGTTGATGTTCCCACTGAGAATAAGGCAGGAACAAAAAGGGATTTCTCAACTATTGAAAATGGCCCAAAAAATTCTAAACAAGTGTCAATGTCGTCAAAACCACCCACGAAGCGCATAAGAATCGCAGGTGTCACGAAAAAAGAACTCATTGCGCAAAATCATCGGCAAGAAATTGAAATCGCTCTTCTAAAATCACAAGCAGCTCAGCCAGGTCAGTTGGAAGCAATGTTCTTGCTCTAATATTCACAATTCTGTGATTTTAGGAAGCACTGAAGTAATATCTTGACTTTTATTGTTGTATGAAATTTTAAAAGGTCACTTCCGATTTCGTCGAGCTTAAATTGTTTAGAAAAATTTGGCTTTACTGCGAAAGAATATTATTGGAGCATGTTCCAATTCGTAGCGTGATTCGTCTTTTCATCTTTCTAACCTAAAAATTCCGCACTTAAATGCGGTTTCAGGGTTCTCATGATGAGAAATTATCATTTCCCTGTGCTCGCAGGCCCATTCCGGGCGGAAGATTTATTTAAACTGTCCTCCCATCCGAAATAGGCGCACGCGCTCAGGGAAATAACGTACTATTACTGCATTGCTTTCCTTCTTCATCATAATCAGCGATTACGCGCGAGCGCACGTGATATCTAAATCGAATGCAACGCGCGTTGCAAGTTATATCCAGGCGTACATCCACCGATCGCGCTCACCCACCTGCAACAAGACACCGCTCGCTACCGCGCGCCGCGCGACATCGGCTATAAACGTAATGCACATACACATCCGCATTTATACATCGCGACGATGGCTACATAGATTAATAGTGTTTTGTGTAGTGGTGCCGTGGCGGCCGTACTAAGATCGCCAGCACAGAGAACCCTTTCAATTTTTTGAGGAAACGTTTTTTCTTTGCCACTTGCGTAGCTTATCGGCCATTGCGTCAATTGACTTTTTGCGGGGCGCGTCGGCAAATATGGAGGCTACCGACGACGGCGATCGAGCACGTTTTCGATGATGGGGAAATTTTGTCGATTCAAAAAGCGCGCGTTGACAACCAGACCGTGCCGTTCGAATTGCGCGCAAGCGAGCCGCAGCATACGTGAACACACGAACCGCACCGAGAGTCAAATAAAATTTAGCTCGCGTCTCTGTACGCCGGAGTATTTTTACTATCGATCTCCGCCCCCCGCGCTCCCTTTCGCGCATTTTCCGCCCGATTGGTCTCGTACAGCTTCCATCTGAGAATTCGAATAATGGGAGAAGAACCGCGAGGCTCGATTTCACCAAGCCATCCAATACGTTCTGCGGAGTAATTCTGAGGGAATGGAAATATCTGTACATTCGTTGGCCTGTAAAATATTTTGGACTCGGTCTCGTCATAAAAAATGTGAAACCCAGTTTTGAATTGGAGCATAACCTCACGTACACGTGGAAAGAAGTAAAATTCAATCGTCGAATTCTGTCGACACCTATTTCAGAGCGGAAAGAGATTTTTAATTAAAATTTCGAAGTGCTCTGACGAATGACAATTTTTCTGTATGATAATTTTACCGATTTTATCGAGCCGTTTTGAAGTATTCAACTCGTATCCATTCATTTTCTGACCCTTTTCGTTTGGATCTCAAAAAGACTGAAGCACAAAAAATTTCACCTGAAAAATCTGATTCTCTTTTCGATAAACGCTTTTACATTCTTCACGTATACCCTTTGAAAATTCGCGAAGCGTCGAGAATGGGTTTTTGCATGAATTTCAAAAATATCTTTTCCTCTCAAAGTTATAACAGGGAACGGAGCTTGACAAGGTTGTAGAATAGAACCCGAGAGCAAACTCGTATTTTGTGGTTAGTTTCACATCAAGTCTCGAGTGTCAGCGACAGCTTGCACTCGAGCTTGGGTCACAAAAAAAATTGCATTATTCAAAGCTGCACTCGGTATCCGTTTCACCGACTCGTGCCACCTTCTAACGGATCCATCTAGATTTTCCTCGAACAATCGCTCAAAATAACCCCCCATAGACGTGTATACTGATATTCTTGAAATGAGAAGATCAGGGCTCGCCAATATGGCTTTAAGTGGCCGCAACGTCGCTCGCTCAATATAAATTTTGCCTCTGAGCTCCGCGCCGAGCGGCTCACAATGTCGAGTTAAAATTCAAATTAAAATCTCCAAGCTGCCGTGTATACAGAGAGGCATGCATAGCGCGAGACAAAAAGGGGAGAGCACTCGCGCAGAAGGATTTTGACGGATTGAAGGCAAAAGTAGGTCATGAGCACAACACGCTCTCTGTACAGCAGCCCCAAAAGCCGTTCTGGTCTGCTCGCGGAGAGAAGGCAGTCCAATCACGATATACATTGAAGCTGCCGTTCGCGCCGCTCAGCACCGCACGGGTTCCCATATAGTGCACAGCGCCAGCTTTGCTCGAACGGAACGAAGGGCAGAAAGAGCCGCAAGTCATGACGGGGTGGAATTTTGTATATAGGCCCGAGAGAGCTGCTCGCGCGGAGGCATTGTTTGCCAAGAGAGGCTGCGGCCGATAAGGCCGCTCGGAGCTTTCGATTCTATACCTCGCAAAAAAGCTGCTTTCTCCATTTCCTCGCGTTAGACGGCTCTGTGTTACATTTTTTTTGTGTGACTTTTTTTTAATACTTAAATTAGATCACGATCATTTGGAGCTCTATGTAAAGACAACTTGAAGTACAATTTTAGGTATTTCTATCAATATTATTCTTTCCATTCACCTAATAGGTACATCTCAAAAAATGCACCGAAGCGAAGACTCTGAAGCTACTCTTCCATCAAGTGTAGAGATTCAAAGTACAAAATCACCCGTTCCATCAGATACAAGTATAGTTGAGTACGAAGAGAACCAAAGTCAATCAAGAGTGACTTCTCCAGCTCGTGAAGAAATACCGGATATGGTCCTTGGAACTGGTCACAAAGAACATTTTGATGTTACCGAGGATACGCAGCAGAAAAGTGTAACCACAGTAAATAAGAGAGGTACGATATTGCCACCTAGATGGCATGGCTTGATGCTTGTCATTATTTTTTAAATTAGCAAGGCAAGGGTAGAAGCTTATGAATGATATTTTTTAGGTTAGCTCATGGTTTTATATAATGTTGAAGTATTGGAGCAAGAGAATGAGCATTTTCTCGCCAATATCTGATGCATATGTGTATGTTTTTGTTCCACTAGGTTCATCAACACCTGTCGTTCAGCAAAAACCGTCAACTTCGACTCAAGCAGCCTCCGTAGTTCCTATACAATCCTCTGTCAACTTTCGATCAAAAGGTACTTCATTTCGTTTATTAGATTCTTCGTTTTAATCAGGGGTCTTGGTTTTCCTCATTTCAAACTTTTATCTGAAAGCTGATCAAACTTCGCGATTCCATCTTATCTTTGAATCAGGATCATCTCAAAACTGACATTTCTGAGCCTTTTTCTCCCCAGCGAATGATGTGAGTAAAGTCTAAGAACAACTGTAATCCTCCATTTTTGATACACAAATGTTTATTAATTCCTTCAATTTATTCATCGCAAGGAAGTTATTGGAGATTCATAATTTTTTCTCTGCTTTGGGAGTTGGTCCAGATATTAATTGGTATCTTGCGTTATCAGATTCAGGGTGGAGCTAGATAAGAAAAAATTCTGAGACTGATAAGGAAAAATGTGTCAAGACCATTCTAAGAAACTAACTTTCACTCTCAAAGGTAACCCTCCGGTTGGTTGGCGAGACTGTTCACCTTCTGTCAGACCATCCGCAGCAACTTGCACACAATCTTCAAACAATGATCAAAGAGCAGGTATTTTATCATTATAAATGTCTCATTTACTAGGTCAGAGAGAACAGCTACACTAGATATCTTCCTCTTAGTGAAAGAGCTTGTAGCAATGTGGTATTGCGAATCTTCGGAACTCTTTTATCTTCAATCCGCTGTTGAATGTGATTGCAATTAGGATCCCTTCCCCATTTTCGAACTTGATTCATCATTCAACTCATCTATGTTCATGCGATGTTGGTTCAAGTTGAAATACTTCAAAAGTGTCGAAAGAGAAACGCTGTACGGTATTTTCAAAGCTGCTCCAAGGAGGTTACTCACCTTCTTAGATTTTTTAAAATACTCTTCCCCTTTGGCAATTCACAAATGAGAGAGAAGAATAGTATTTGAATCTTGAATAGTATTTTCTTGATTCTTGAAGCTACATACTCGTTATTTCGCAAGATCTCAGTTTCCACGTTGAGTTCGTGTTTGAATGCGTATATGTTGCATTATTGAGATCAATTGTACTCTCTTTCGATTGATTTCCTCCGAGATTCAATACATTGCCAGATTTAATGGAGCGCAATAAATTTATGCCAGCATAAATGAATTCAATGACCATCCTCATTAATTTCCCACATTTTGCAAAGAGGCTATTTTATTCACGTGATCAAAGATTTTTCAAATATATTCTAGTTGCCGATACAGATACTGACGCAGTGTGTAATCTCATCATGTCCAAGAAAATGAGTAAGGGTCTCGAGGGTTACAAGCCATTGTCTCAAGACGAAGCAGGTACAAGCATAATTTTTTTTACATAATGTATGTAAATTGTATCAATATACATATGTAAATAGTATAATACTTCATTGGACCTGATACGTTCTACAATCCCGTTCCAATGAGAGAAAACAGTGGGATATTCTCAATGAAATAATTATTCCAACAGGTAAATTTTTGAAGAAACGACCGTTCAAGCGAAAGGAAAGCTTGATACTATACTGTGTCCAATATTATAAAAACCCCCACTGCCCGGGTCATTCTGATTATCTGCGACGATACTCAGTTGATAAGGGACTGGTAAATTCATCGGTTTTTTATTTTATGCACTCTCTTGTACGATAAAAAATCGATTTATCAATATTTCCTCCCAGAAATACTTGGGCGACAACATGGCTGTCTGTGAAGAATATTGGGATGGAGTAGCAGGCTGCAGGCGTCCACAAAAGTTTTTCAGAGATGTCATGGACATTCTGTGGACACCAGATGAACTCCTGGAACGATCTCTCGAGCCTGAAAGTTGCAGATCAGACCAATTCCTACCTGGGCGGGGTCGCCCAAAAGCTATAGAGTTCGGAAAACTGAGACTTCTCATAAGTAAGATCAATTGAAGGAGATAGATGTCGCATCTAGCTCTGTAGCATGTAGTTACAGTAAATTTCTTTGAAACCCGACGCCCTCGAAATATTGGGTTTGAGATGCCATTCTGATCGTGATTATCAACCTGGTGATTATATAGACAGGGTTTGCCGCTGAAATCTTAGTTCTCGGATCTTTTCGGCACCAGCGTTCGAAATTTTCTTGTTGTCATGTAGTCGTTATTGTCATAGGTGAAATTGATTGTAATTAGAAAGAATATCACCATACTTCAATTCCTCCGTCAGAGAAAAAGAATCTAGAATCGATTTGGCGAGCAAGCATATCTAACATAAACCTCGTCAATAGTGTGAGATTAAGCTCGTGGACTTGATGAGTTCTTTTTAACCTTTTTCCCAGTTATATCAATTCTCCTATTGAAATCCGGGACCATCATACGACTGGTGGATGCATCATTCAGATGGTTCAACTCCAGGGACTTGAATAGTTTGAGGACACTCTCAACTTGATACTTTTTATTATAGTCCGGGCCTAACCAACGCCATCGTCTGCAAAGACATTTTGACCTGACTCTGTTGCGGGATTCTCTCACGAGGAGGGGTTTGCATTCTGCCGAATCGAAATATGGTTTCAATTTGTTCAGATCAAACTAGGTGGAGAACTCGTGTAAAATAATTTACTTTGACGTTATACTATTTTTTTAGGGTAATTTTCCAATTGTACCAGAAAACCCTTGTTTTGTTGTCAAAGTTGATCGTTTGGGAGTTACGAGGGGATGAAAACTGAGAGAAAACTTGAATTCTGCGATTCTCATCGTTGACTAAGAAGGCGCTGGAAAAAATTTTTGAAAGTTTTTGTCTTTTAAATTCAAGTACTTATCAAAATTTCCACTACAACGCCCTGCAGCAAGTAGCGATGTTGTCGGATCAGAACCCATTGTTCTCGAGAAGGTTTTGATGAACTTTTATCAGTTCACTCATAGTCAGTACAACGATTTACATTACCTATACATTACCTAATTACCGTACATGTAGGTATTTAGCAGAGACGTTCGAGAAACAAGAAACCAGGCACATCGCTTCTTGCTATTTGCTTTGTGAAAGCTACTCCGGTTAGCGACTTTCGGCATCGAGCCTGTTGGCTTTTGACTTTGCTGTTGCTTTCATTCATCGTGACTCAAAAGCGATCAAATTTGGCGACAAATTTCAGGAGAATTTTACTGTTTGAAAAGGGTCATATTACATGGTTCAAAGAGTTGAGCCCAAAATTTTTTGATGTCCACATCGATTAGGCAGTTTCGATTTGAATAATTTGTAGCCAGTTTTTCTCATGCATGCATTTCTGTTATTATGAGTTTTTCGAAAAAGCTCCCACGAAAGAGTCACGTCGGAATATTTCTGCGTACGATTTTCACAACTCGGCCTGGATATGAGTAGTTGATGAATTGATGAATCCAACACGAATATGATCAAGAGATTTGCGTCTTTTGTTCTTGAAAAGATTCACAACTATATCGCTAAATTCTAAGCTCAGTATCAAAAAGAAAAGCATTCATTTGCTATTCAGGTCTCTACGACGATTATCTTAACAAGAAGTTTAAGAGTGACAAGAAGAAATATTTGATGCAAGCAACCACGGTTTTGTCGAACGAACTCAGAGATCTGAAAGCTGAGGAACGTGAGAAAATACTAAAACTCGCAACTCGTTCAGCCCAGGGGAAGGAAAATACCACAAGTCAGCCAGATATTGACGATGAAACTGACAGCGCTGACAAGAATAAGGGCGATGAATAGTATGAGAGATTAATTTTGATATAATATTGATTTTTTTAGGCTCGTCCAACATTAAGCTATGTCATTGTTCTTATTTGTGCAATTGGAGAACTTGAAATGTTTTGCTTAATTAAGTTTGACTGACCATCTGTTTCCTTTCGTTCGCCTAGTTGTAAGATTAACGGTTGAATGTCAACGTACCATTGTAGAAACTATCCAAAGATCCAATCAATCAAAGACTGAGAATTTGTTGTATAGTTTATGAAATGTAATAAATTTTTCGCATTCAATACCATTGATTTGAATTTTTCACTGATTTTCATCAAATTATCCTCATCCTTCGAAACAACGCAGATGGATATCATACTGGGTTCAATTTTTGTAGCATCCTTGAAGAGAAAAATAATTATATTGAATTTTCTGGTAACTATATTTTTCTTGTGAACCACCATGGATTGATTTATCAGTTAAATTTTCTTGTGCCGATCACACCAAAATAATTAACGAAGAGCTTACAATGAAAAAAATTTGATAGAATTTCACCATATTTTTGTGGCAACCTCGTATATCAACTCGAGAACTACTCAAGTTCCAGA
>JAPYYZ010031678.1:0-10036 GCA_030522705.1 Eretmocerus eremicus
AATATGAATCCGCGTAGGTTCTCGTGACGCGATAAGTTGGTACCAGCATTGGCTGTCGTCGGGAGTCGGTTTAGCTAGCGAGCACCAGGGCAGGGGCGTGTTGCCTTTGTGATTGGGATTATTATTGTTGTTGTGGGCCGCATCGACCGCGATCACTCAAACTCGTTAAAACTTTAGGCATTACCGACTCTCCGCAGCCTGCAATCTTCCCCTTTCCCCATTCTCCACCCCTTCACTTCTTCTCTCCACCTCGTTTTGCCTTCTTATCCGTCGTTCCTCGTCCGTCTATACGCGTTTCCGTTGGCCGCGTCGATATTACCAGCTTACGTTTCGTCTTTATCCGCGAATTTTCGCCGTACTTGGGCCTGGTATATACACGCCCTGGTGGCAATATCAAGCGCGGTAGAAACTCAAGATCTCGAGCTCGGAATTCACTAGTTCAAAGCAAATATTTGATTAAAACTCGCGTCAAGGCCAACCCCTCCATAATCGCTTTTTCCTCCGCAGAAACAGCTTTGGCTCGCTCTCCAACCCGATAATGACCCCCAGAGCTTGCAGAGCTTGCACAGATCCAACCGGACGACCGGTCAAATATTTGACGAATCGGCCCAAACATATCGCTCGAGTGTTTAAAGGATTACGTATTACCTGCTAGAGTATAATTCGTGGCTCCGGAAGCTTTGCAACTCTGAGTAATTGCCCTGCACTCGAGAGCTGGTGATCTCGAGCGATAGGAAAAAGACTGCTCGCAAAGAGAAGGAGATGTATGCGCTCATCGACTTATCAGCGCACTCTCGAATAAAAGAAGCTCGCAGTGCTCTCTCGGAGTCGTATTTCATTGGGGGTAACGAGCGCGCATGTGATTATACGCTTGCCTCACTCGCAACGATTTTTTCCAACCCCTTGAAAGAGGTGGAGGCTCGCCAATTTTTCAGCGCACGAAAGACACAGAGGTGTATAGCATACCGCAGTGGCCGATGGACAAACGCTTCGGAATTCAGAGCTCGTTAATCGCGAGACGGGGGCCTATCCCTGACACGCGGCGCGATATAAAAATTCAAGCGAGACCGGGCGTATCTTGTGGCAGCGAGCAAAAAAGGGACAAAGCGGGAGAGCGTATGGAGATTTCCGAGTCATGCAATTCAACTATAAAACTCGGCGTCTCTCTCTCGCTTATTTACGATTTGATTCCGCGGCGGACGCCTTATCTCGGGCCATCCCTCGCGAAACGAAGGCCGTTCGCCAGTCGCGGCTAAAAGCATAGCGTACTCCGCGAGCGAGAGATAGCCGTCAGCTTCGTTATTACCGACGTCGTCGTGTGTTTATATAGCTTCGTGGCGAGGGCTGATTTATCGGAGCGGATTAAATGCGGTCGGGTGCAACGCTTGCGTCTGAGCGAGACCGATTTGCTTTTCGTTTGAAGGTAGGTAAGGGTGGGAGAATCGATCGGTGCGAGTAGGAGTTGCTGCATCGAGAGAGTGTGGGAAGGTGATCCACGACGTTCGGAGCTTTCGCCCCTGTGGTTGATTCGGAGGCCCTTCGTGCGCTCGCGCGCTTTGTAGCTCGATGGAGCTGATCTTATCTTTTTATAACACCATGCGAGCTGAAGCTCGCGTATTCCGATCGGACGGGCTCTCTACTTTCAAGTCTGGATTTATTCACTTGCGTCCGAGGCGAGCTCTTTGCTGCGTCTCCCCGAATAAGGCTGTTACTACTTACAGCAAGTAGTGAACTATGCGTTTGTACCGACGATGCTGATTTGAGTATTTGATTTCTAATTGGAGGCTTAATACAGATGCCATGCATTATTTCTTTTTTTCGTGGAACAGAGTCTAAAATTATTTACAGTAGTGTTTGGTTGACGCGAATCTTAAAGAATTGAGTTCCTCATTGATAGAGTAGTATTCTCGTGATTGGGAGTCCAGATTTTTTCAGCACGCATTATGTTCCATCGAAGACGAAGGTTTGTATCGGTGCAGAAGCTTTTCACTATAAGCTATTTGTACATCGCGCATACTTTTATTCTACTCAACAATATTCATCAAATAGTTCATCCGTATTCGATCTCCAGACACGGGAAATAATTTTTTGCTCTCAGAAAGCCTTCATCTTCTCATATATGTTGATTCTGATCCTTTCGATTATTTCTGATCTACGTTTCACTTACTCATTCTGCCTGTATTTCACAGAATCTATCAAACGGTTGTCTTATTTTTCATATTCTTTCAATGCTTGAGATTAGATATTATTTTCTTCATCAAAATTTTTTTCTGTCTTATAGAAAACTTCTTTGATCAATCATGAAGCGAATGGAGGTTCCAAACATGATTTCAAAAGAGCTGATATTCTGGTAAAATTGAGAATACTTTCCTAGACATCAGTCATCTTCTAGATTCTTGCGACTGCAATGGGAAAGTAATCTGCGAAATGTTTTAACTCCGTATTTTTGTGGTAGCCTATATATCCCGATCTCAAGAGCCCACGTAGGATTTCCCGTGAAATTCTACAACGAAAGTCCAAAAATGCCACGTGAGATTCTCTCCACGTTGATTCCCCCGTGGTATTCCTCGTGGAGAAACGTCCACTCTGTATTTTTGGACTTGTTACGAGAAATTCCGAGTAGAACTGTCATGGAGATTTCCACATCGGCTTTTTCTAAAACATCAGATGCGAAGATTTCTGATCATCAATCAATCCAGAAATCAGCCTTATACTGAGTGATTATCAACTGTATGGGAATGAATGATTGATGAGAGGTATGCAAAATCGATAACAAATCGACGCAGAATTTGAATTTTCCAACCTCTCAAAAATTCAATCCACAGAATACATCTTCCAACTAAAACACATTCACGCAGAAAGCATCTGAAATAATCGTAGATAGCTGAAGTACGAGCTGATATTCAAACCCAGTCAGCGAGCCAAGTTTTGAGGAAGGTATATATCATCAAGCACGACAGAGAAGACGCGTCGCACTTGAATCTCGAAGATGGTTTAAACTACGACGATCGGGAGCAAGGAGTACAATATTCGAAGGAGCTTTGGTTTGCGCGTCAGGCGCAGGATGACTTCGAGTCGCTCTCACTCGACGCGGCTCTCGCTATCAGTTGGCTCTGGCAGTCGAGTCTCTGCCTATCCATCCATACCACAATGCCGAGATATTAATTATGAGATATTATGATAAGACGCGAACAATAAACCCGTATTGAATGAGGAACGATCTCTCGGCTGCGGTTCTAGATTCCTCCCTCTCTCAAACGTCTTCGTCTTAGCCGACAGAACAGTGTAAACTGCTTCTGAAAGGTGTACTCGAGAGCAACCGGGGAACGATCTAATGATTCTTCCGAGGAACAATAACAAAGCTCGGTGCTCCATTGATAAGTTTCCCTTCTGGCAGGGATACTCGACATCTCTCGTTGAGACTCCCTGAGTGATTCATCCAAAAACTCGGTCTTCTCCTAACACAAGAC
The DNA here is from genome assembly GCA_030522705.1 of Eretmocerus eremicus. Taxonomy (NCBI): domain Eukaryota; kingdom Metazoa; phylum Arthropoda; class Insecta; order Hymenoptera; family Aphelinidae; genus Eretmocerus; species Eretmocerus eremicus. Next base: position 3,471 of record JAPYYZ010031678.1, read on the forward strand.
ATACATTCATAAAGTTGGAAAGAAGATATGCCTAGAAAGTGCCCTATCATCTCATCACACTATAAAGCAGCCAGAAGCGAAGGGTCGGTATGTGCGAAACGATGCATTTTGAGAATCTATGAAGAATTGATAGAGTCGTGTATCCTCTTCAATACCACATGCTTGGATACGAGAACTTTGTACTATACATCACTACTAAATCATCGAGGAAATCGATCACAGCATAGTTGTAGTATGTAAGTACAGTTTATCCAAAATGTAACTAGTTACGCTTGCTTACCTTATAGCAACGCAAGTGACTGATTTTTTTGAAAATCGACGCAAAAAGAGACGCGTGGCCAATTGATCTTTCCGACCAATTTAGACTTGGGAACAACTCGAGAGCCGTCTCATCTTTGGAATAATGACCCCCCTCGAATAATTTCACGCGAAAAATACCCGTAAATCGTGTATTTACTGATATTTGTGGAAATCGAGTCCTGCTCATTGCGGTTTTGATTTGTTTCTCGTAATAAAAAATGGCGTAGCTTACTTTTTTTCTATTCACCAAATATTCCGATCGGATTCCTCGACGGAGAACGCTTTTAGAATCATATTTCATTATCAGTAGATAACATGATTTCAATAGCTTAGCAGCAGGGTCCAAACTCCTAAAACCAATAGTGAAAAATGTGACTGATTGCAGTTACGAACAGTCTAGCTTCTGGCGGCATTGGAGTCCAAGCATGAAGCACAGAATGAAAATCAAGCGTACTTGTCATGGTATATGCCGTGGCCGATGTTCATCGAAAGTTATTAGACGGTCTCTCGAGTCGATTCTCGCAAATCACAAAGCGTGTCAAGAGCCACGACCTCAGCCGAGACACTCGCCCTCCCACATAATGCCTCCCAGCTCTGCGGGCTGCTTAACTCTCTCCAGTACAAGACGTTCGACTCCCAACCCATGAACATCTCGAAAGGGGTTGGTCTCGTTATAATACCTTCTCCAGTCTCTCTATGGACGTGAGAAAAGACTCGGAAAATCGATAGGCGAACTGGATATAGGGTATAGCTTAAAGGAGTCTGGATTTACACTGGAGCCAAAGGACTCGGTAATTACCCGGGCCGGACTATAGGGATAAGGACTCTGGCTGATCGCTTTACGACCTCTTGCACTTCAAGATTTACGGCGTATCGCCTGCAGACCGCCGCCCAAGGCTTCGAGTGCCGCCTCAAGAGCCAAGAGAGTATATATAGTGGAGGGTTGGCCGGCCACTCTTGGATGGTCACTTCAAACAAGCCCGCGTTACCAAGGAGAGCCAAGGAAAGCCTCTTATCCTTCGCCTGATTAATGAGAATCTCTGATTAATCCGGCTGGTAGGCTATGGTGACATCTCTTGGCGGTATCGGATGTATCTGGCGCAGGATGGTTTGAGAGACATCCGGAGATCTTGGGGCGATGTTTGTGTACACAAATCTGATATCTGACGCGGAAGCATTGATTTTGTAGGGGTTGAGGGATACGGAGTGGCTAGCAGGTGAAGAGTAAGGCCATCTCATTAGGTAGACGGAGGATGATGCTTTCGCATGAATGAGGCAATGCAAGTATATGGCTCTCAGGCGTCCGTCAACAAAGGAGATGCCCTTCTGAATTTCGAATAGATATTGTCAGATATCATGCTTGTATTATACTATTTGATTGTTGAATGGTACGGTCGAATGGTGACACTAACATTGTTCATAAGTATATGAACAGAGTATTTGGTAAAATTATTGATTGTGAGTGTATCGGAAAGAGTGTCTCATTTATTAGTGGGAGAGAAATGTTTTGTTATTCTCAATCTGTTTCCAGTCTAATTTGCAAAATCTTCGATTTGTTTTGTGCGTATTAGTAACTGACCTGCCTTTTGGCATTGGCACTTTATTTTGGTCTAGCGAAGTATTTAATTATGTGACACGTGTCATTTTGTATAGAATTATGTTTTGTTGCACGCAAATGGAGGCTTATCTTATCTTATCTCTGATCTTTTCTGATCAAGTCAGCTTACTCTCATGCTTGCTCAAAGACTCACAGTGTGAATTCAGGAGTACTTGGTCAGCATGTAAAGAACCAGAGTTTGTCCTGGGGGTGCACCTAACTTGCCACAACCTCATTTTTGTGATTGGATACGAGGAAGACCTTTGGTAATGTCTCACATGGAGTGAATACTAAATAACTGCATCCGTCTACAATAATTATTGTCAGTTCTTACCGAATTTGTGGGAAAATTGATAATTGCAGCATCCTAGGGTGCAAAGATTTGATTCAAGTGAAAGTAGAGATGTTAGGTGCACTCGACCTTTCTTTGTGAATAGCTTAGAGAGTTGATCTACAATCAAATTCCTCTACCCTGAAGAAAAATCCTAAAAGAGTATGAGCTGGCCAGCTCATACGTTAAGATTGTTTGAGTCCGAATTGATTAGCGTCACTCAGAGTTACGGAACAAAGTAACATCAACTCTTGGATCAAATGAGAAAACCGATAATTGTGTTCCAAAGAACCCAATCGATCCGATTCATCCAATCCTCCTTACTGTAACATGGCATGGATGTGAAAATACGTGGCACGGCATACGACGGCTTATTTCCAAGATGACAGTGCAAGGAAAATCAAAATCTCATAACCACAATGTTCACGCATTGAGTTGTGCATAGCTCGTCATCTCATTTCTCTTACCCATCAATGCCAGTGCATACGATGGTCTTTTTCGTACTTGGAAATATCACCATTCCAATCAAGTTTGCCGCTTGGTTATAACCATGAGTCCGCCAACATGTGAATACTACGTAACTCAAGTCAGGAGATTCTTGAAAAATTCCATCTCATTATCATCAGATATTTCATCGTATTCCTATTCTAAGACTGCGAAGGTAAGGGTTCGACCTCCGGGAGACCAACCTCGGTGAACTTTCTGATACATTCTTTGACCCCAAAGAAGTAACCAGTATTCTTTTGTTTAGTCCAATGGGACTCCCTCGCAAGGATACAGACAGGAACTGTAGCATTGCAAATGTACCCTCACATACAACTTTCTCAACATAGGCCTATATGAGCAGTGTTAATGTTTTCTTTTCACTATATTTTTGGAAGGGAGGCCCATTGGACTAAACAAAAAAATGCGGGTATCTTCTCTTAGTTCGAAAAATGTTTAAAATAATTCCAAGCCAGTTGAGCTCCAGGAGGTCAAATCCTTTGCTTGTGAGTTAAGTCGCCTATCCAAGGCAATATTTCACAAACCGTTCCACCCTCATCTGTCTCATCGACACTGATTCGTCATTTTGCAAACCCAACCCATCCCACTCCTCCGCCTCCGCCTGCATTCATTACTCGTCCTCTGGTATCTATGACGCGATACCAAAGCTCTGTTACGAATTGCCATCCGAGATTCCGATTGTTTTTCCAAGGCAGTCGAAACCCTCTCCCGTTATCTCGTGCGCGAAATATCCGAAAATAGCGAAACCCCAAGAGAAGACACGAGCGGGAGAGCGGGAGAGTGGGGATTCCGTTGTCGGAGTATCTCGACACATCTTGAGATTCGCAGGGGATCTCTAATTCGATCTGCGGCTCTCTCTCTCTCTCTCTAGTCGGTCGGAGTCACCTCCGACGAAATCGGCTCCCAGTATTTGCATTTGGGCGAATGCCTGGCATTCCCCGCTCTATCCGCGTCACGGCAGCCCTCGACTCCCCGCGCGAATCTCGAGAGCAGCATCCAGCCACGAGTCTTCGCGTTTGTCCTGGGCAATCGAAATCCGTTTTCTCTGCGAGAAGCGGACTCGGCGAATCGGCCGAATTCCTCAGACGCTCTACCCGCTTGTACATCCGCCTCTTCGTCGAGTACGTCTTGGCAGTTTGCGTCTTGGAGTGTGCTGCTGCTCCTGTATAGGATATGCTCGACCCGCTTCTGCAGGATTTGAATTCTTCTGACCTTTGGAGGAAGTTCGGATGCCGTGGCGCTTGACCACTGTAACGAATACCGCTTTGACGCGGGTCTTCCATTTCCGTACCTGTGCGGAATCAGAGTGTGTCGGTTGATGTGGTGGAATGTACAGATTAGGTGGGGTTCGATATGGTAGTGGGCTCTGGCAGGACAGGATGAATTGTTCTCAGTAGAATGTATCTCTGGGATCTTGTATTCTATAAATCATCGCGTATGCATGAGATCAAAATATTTATAAGGTCTGCTCTGATATGATACTGAAATCTGCAACGTAGACATGTGGTGATGGGAACAGTTGCTCATTTGACATCTAAGTATTCCGAGGCTTCAGAATCCTCATATTTAGCATAGGCAACTACCAACAACGGGTAATGCAACATTGTCGTACCTCTTCATCAACTCTGTTTCTGAGATCACGCTATTTCACTTATGTCACAGCCCAGAAAGGACCTGTATTTCCATATGGAATCCATATATCTCGATATCGTATCTTAGAGACGGTACCAAGATGCGATATTGGATGGAGTCATACTGAAGCCTCCGAGAGAACCGACCTTGGATGGCCTTATTCTGAGGTGAGCTCTGATTCTGTGATAACAAAAATTTTTTCGTGTAAACTGTTTGGCGGAGCTCTTTGAATCTAGAAGGTTGCTCCAAAGAACCAAGAGGCGATCTCTCTTCGATTTTCCAGTCAGATTCGTTGAGTTGCACGGCCGTAGTTATAGAGCATAGGTTTCCCCGCTTCGATTTCCCCTCGAGGCCCCCGATATCTCTCAAAATGTTCCATGGAATGCGTCTGGAGCTATCTGTTCTCACGACGATGAACTCCATATGTGCCACGAGAGGATTTCGTCCAAACTCACCAAACGAATTATACACACAAGACAGTCGACACTTTACACCCCGGTTTACACGGGCAGCATTTCACCTAGTGCGTTGATTTATGTGTCGAGAACTTGAACTGATTTGATTGAGTGCCTCATGAAATGACTACAATTTGGGAGGCTGCAAACCTTGGTAAAATAAGTAAATCCCGAATTTTTCGAATTTCCATTGGCTCTTTATCAACTGAGAGATCGAAAATTAGTAATGCATTTGTATGATGGAAAAGTAATTTTCCTGATAGACTGTTCTAGAATGTAGCATTTTTCAAAGACCCAACTCGATCTTCCAAAAATCAAAAGTAAACTTATTTTTGTCTGGTTTGCAACCGTCCATTTAACCTAGAGTTTTGATCTATCGTGCCCATTTGCGCCCATCACATCCTTTTTTGCGACGTATATGCAATAATAAGTTTATGATGGAGTACACAATTATTTCATTGCTAGGAGCTTGTGACTCGCAGATTGATCGAAATCATGAATTTTGAATCATTCAAGCACTAACCAGAACCGGTGCCAAACGCTGGATGATTTACAAATTTCAGAAATCTGTGTCTTGCCCATCGTGGATACAACTGATTGCGTATCCATGCAGCGCCATCGGCAAATTAATATATCGTCGGATTATGCTGTAGTTAAAGGAATCCATGTAAAATTTTGCATTTTTTACATTTTTGTAACAAAATTCTACATCCATGTAGAATTTTCTCCTTGTACGCGAGAATCGCGTGTGCGGGTACAGGAATCTCCAGTTGTAAGATTTGTGTGCTTCGGCGAGAGATTACTCTGACACCAGAAATCACAAATTCATATTCTAACGCGCAAAGTATTTTGTGCAAATCCATCTTACAAATGCAGCGCAGAGTAGAGGGAACCCAAACCAAATTATCAAAGGAATTACGTCTGAAATTCGCTGTTTCGCACATGGCTAAATCCTCCAGCTCTCTCTCACTCTCTCTCTCTCTCTCTCTCACTTTGCCCATTCCTCTCCTTGCCGTCACGGCAAGTCTTTTTGTCTATTTCTGAATTTAATCGTTCATCTCGTTCTCCATCCTCCTCTCCGTCCTATTGCATGCCTTCAATCCTCTGCAGAGCTTGATTCCCCGCTTTTCTCCTTTACACAGCCGTCATTGTGTCGGTCTTAGCCTCGGCTCTGGAAAGCTACAATCGAGCATTTGAATGACACCGTCTTTCGTATTCAATTTGTTTCTCGAAATTACAATTCGTCTTGAATCGTTGCAAGAGAGGGCAGACGGGGGGGAGCAAAGAGTCCCTCTTAATCTCCAATTTCCCAATCTCTCCTCTAAGACTCGGCACCGAATACTCGTTCCTCGGCAAAACTACCTCCGGGCAATCAACGCTTTAATATTATCAAATTCAACGGAACAGAGACTCCAATATTAGAGATCCGAGCTTAATATACCTTGTGATTGCAAAGCGTAGGTCTATTTGATAGAATGCCGTTTTCCGAAGCGGATAGATAATTAGGATAAATTCGTAACTGCCTGAAATGTATTCGACACTGAATGTTCATTCCGAACCTGCGCAGATCGAATTCAATATTTTTCTAGTGCTAATATCATTAGAAGGATCACTTGAACCGAAACAGGTGCCTTGACTCACTCAGTTCCACAATCTTTGTTGGAAGAGGGTCTAAGTCCTCGTTCTATCTAGAAAGGCCAGTTGTTGATTCCAAGTATCCATGATCATCATTCGATTGCGGGGAGGT
>JAPYYZ010031751.1:0-10252 GCA_030522705.1 Eretmocerus eremicus
AAGAGCTGAGGGCTCGCTTGAACGCTACCTCTGCTGAATCTAGGGAAATTGGCACAGTTTTGGCACAGCGTGGAACTACTTGGCGGTTCAACCCTGCTGAAGCACCTCATTTTGGTGGGATCTGGGAAGCTGCTGTGAAATCAACTAAGCATCACCTCAGCCGAGTAGTCGGAGGGTTCAAAACTACTTTTGAAGAATTTTCCACCATCCTCTGCAAAATTGGAGCTTGTTTGAACTCTCGTCCTCTTGTGCCTCTCACGGATGACCCTGATGATTTGCAATGTCTGACACCAGCTCATTTTCTCATTTAATCTGATTCTTATTTGGTTCCAGAACCAGACTACAAGCAAGATAAAATTCCTATAACAAAGCAATGGCGGATCACTCAGCAAATGGTTCAGAGTTTCTGGCATCATTGGTCTCGAGAGTATCTGCAGAGTTTAACTCAACGTAACAAGTGGCAACAACGGTTTTGCCCCATCAGCATTGGTGACATGGTGTTGGTGCGAGCAGAAAATACTCCACCAGCACAATGGCCCCTAGCTCGAGTGAAAACTGTACACCTTGGCGATGATGATTTGCCCCGTATCGTACAGTGCAGACAGCTACGACAACTTTCGATCGTGCAATCACCAAATTGATCCTCCTACTTCCAGCTGAAGCCAATTCCAGTGATAATATGAGTGCCAACTAATGTACATTTATAGGGATTCTATAATTTTGATTCGATTTTACTGACGAATCCTTGTTTTTCGTTTGACATTGAAACAATTCAATCATTTTATATGGATTTTATACTTTTGTGCTCTCGCTCAATTAGGAAGTTTGTATTGTATCCGATTATTGATAATTTCTAGAGAAATTATAGTGGACCGAAGGTTCCGAATGCTTAGTTATGCGCCTTGGCAACCCGCGCGCCATCTGTTTTTCGCCCTGAGAGTTAGTTATCGTCGAGCCACAGAGCGAGGCACACGTTGAAGCGCCATCAATAAATTCTGCATTATCGACATTTTGCAGTCTGCTTCCTCAATTACAAAACAGTTATCAACTAGTGTTAGTGTGTGAGTGTGTCGGATATAGTGTTGAGTTATGAGTTTTCGAATTTCCTCTGGCATTGTTTGCAGATGTATGTGTAGTCCATATAACCGTGTTGCTTCACACATCTGTATTCTGCTCTATTTTTTTCACATCTTATACATGTAGCCCACCGAGTTGGTGATTTGTGGGTGTGTTTACAAAGGAAACACCAGGCCGAATTCCTCCCTCGGTTCTTCATCCGATTTCTGTAGTTTTGTACTCGACGTCGCACTTGCTCTGGCTTTCTAGCCTTTTTGTCATATCCTTCTGGTTCGTCTACTTCTTTCCCACTTTCGGGGGTGTCACTTTTTGGCGCCCCTTCTCTCTCGTCCGAGGAGATATCCGCAGGATCTATGATGGTGTATTTCCCTGTCGTCGATGTGTCAGTGGATACTATTGGAGCGAGGGTGTTGTAAGATCCAATGGTATATATTGGGACGTTGGTGTTAGTCCCGGAATTTCCGATGGATGAAGTCGTTTCCGTTGTCTCAGATATTATATCTGGAGAAAAAATGAGCAATGGTCTGCAGGGCATTGCACATTGGTGTTTCCGTACCTGTGAAGGTTGCGACGGTTGATAGTTTGTTATCTGAAGCTGGTCCGAAAGGATACGGCCGTTTGGGAGCAGGACTATTCCCAACGATCTGTATCTCGGAAGATGATGCGACGGGAGTTGCAACTGACTTCAGTATGATATGAGGCCGAGGTGAATGATGCGTCAGGGACTTGGTGGATGACGAGCTCGGCTGCTCCATGTGGTGAGACGTACTAGCGGTGAGATTCATAGGCTGCGCATCGTTGGTTACAGATTCGCACCAGAGGTCTGTTGGTTGTGCCCCAGCCATTGACGCGTATGCTGCTGCGGCTCCACCCGTTGGTGTGTGAGCGCGCGCATCGTGGGTTACAGACTCAGGCGGGGGGCCTGCTGTATGTACCCCAGCAGACGACGCGTATGCTGCTGCGGCCCCACCCGTTGGTGTGTGTGCGCGTGCATCGTGGGTTACAGACTCAGGCGGAGAGCCTGCTGTATGTAACGCGCGTATCGTGGACTACTGAGGCAGCCACGAGATCTGTCGTCCGTAACCTAGCAGACGACGCGGGCATCGCTGCGGCTCCGCCAATTGTGCGTACGCACAACATGGAGTGTGGGAGTCGCCACACGTGTTGCTGGCTGTGACTCAGCAAGCAATGCGTCGGCTGCTGTAGGGCCAGGTAGCGTTTTGTCTTGTATCGTGCCCACGTGGTGGATGTTAGCGCTCTGCACACGCTGCCTGTTTATGCCACGCGTGTAAGGACCGGACACGATACATTTCATCGATGCTATCATCACCGGCTTCACAGAAATACTCACGTCTTGTACCTCGACGGATGCTTCTGACGCAGTATCCACCCTTTGCACATCATCTGGATATTCGGTTTGTGTCCCGATCGATGGTGGGGGTAGCAAGTGGTCCAGGGTGTTGTCTGGTTCCATGCCATATACTTGTAGAACTTCTTTGTAGATTTTTATAGATATCTCGACTGCTGTACTTCCCTATGTAGCTTTCCTTGGCTGCATCGTATAGTGATCGTGCAACACGAGGTTCGTCAAGTTTACTAAACAAGATTTTCTCTAGACTTATGCACGCGGATTCCAAATCGTTGTTCATTTCTCTAGATGTCTCGTACACCACGTGGCGATAAGACTCATGAGTTATGGCGCTCGTCTCGACTAATGATTCAATTAGCGCGAGTCGGTAAATTCCGAGGGGAGCTGCTGATACTCCGAAAGTCCATGGTGGCGCCATTGTTAGAGTGGGTGTTTTCTTCGTGATTGTTGTTGTATCGGTGTGCGATGTTGATGAACATTCACCTGTCCTTCTTTTGGAGGGTTTTTTCTTATTGAACATAGAAAAAATTTGATGAACAATCGCAATAATTTTGTGGATTTCAGTCACACGTAGGTCAGATTTTCCGGTTATAGGCTATGGATCATTCTAATAATTGTTGTTGTAAATGACAATTTGATAAATGATTTGATGTTGAATTGTTATTAACAATCATTTTTTTGTTCTGGAAAGACTTGGCAAGAAAGCTGAAACCTTTTAATAGTATTGTCGACAGTGCGAATGGAACAAAACCTTCGTTGAATCTTCATTGAACATGAATGATCTTATAAACAAATAGATTATCTTTGAAATTCACTGACGGATTTCGTTCAAATTACTTTCTGATTTCATAATTTACAATTTTCTCCAGATATATTTGAGTAACAAGCTAGTTTCAATGAATTGTTGATAACAAATTAAATTGTTTATATGGAATTTTCCAGATCGGAGGTTCTTTTTCATCGTTCATATAGAGCGTGTTATAGATCGATCAGAACCTCAGTTGAATCTCAAGTCAACATGAATAATCTTATGAACAAATAGGTTATCTTTGAAATTTCCGGATGGATTTTTCAAATTATTTCCTAATTCCACAATTCACAATTTCCTTTAGATGAATCTAAGTAATGAGCTAGTTTCAATGAATTGTTGATAACAAATTAAATTGTTCATGTGGAATTTTCCAGATCGGAGGTTCTTTTCCATTATTCATATAGAACGTGCTATAGATTGATTGGAACCTTAGTTGAATCTTGAATTAACCTGAATAATCTTATAAACAAATACTTTATCTTCGAAATTTATGGACGGATATTGTTGAAACTACTTCATAATTCTACAATTCACAATTTTCTTCAGATGTATTTGAATAATAAGCTAGTTTCGATGAATTGTTGATGAAAAATTAAATTGTTCATGTGAAATTTTCCAGATCGGAGGTTCCTTTCCGTTACTGATAAAGAATGTGCTATAGATTAATAGGTCCTGCACGTCAGTAACATTATTAATGAACATGCTCATAAATAAGTACAATATAAATCGGTGAATTTCGAAACTATACATAGTAATCCTCATAGATTCTTATATAATAATATGATATGCATACAAACGTGTTCCTGAGAGATAGATAGAGAGGGATGTCATGCATGCATATTAAAAGTTGCAACCTTGCATTTTGGGTGTACTGAGTTTACTCGGAATAATGCTGAATCTGCTTTCGATGCGCCCAAGTTTGCGCTCTGTCAGGTGTCAGTGCCGTCGGAGATATTGATCTGTCTAAGTCCCGTAGTCGCGAGATCTCCAATCGTGTCTTGTCAGTTTGACCGGGTGCAGCTAATTTAGAGTATTCGTTGGTGGAGTTATAATCGTCTTGAATTCGCGATGGACAATTTCTATTCACCACCTAGACCACGATTTTCTTGGGTAAACGTAAGTTGTTTTTTCTTGGTGCCATTCTATTTGCCGGAAGTATATTGTTAGTAATATATGTCTAAATACGTAGTTTGAGGATTGGAAAGCCATAAGGACCTACCGTGCCACTGCAAGGCTGTTTCGTGCCCGTGGGATTCAGCCACAGCCCTACGTGCGTCGGTTGCCTCGTAGGCCGTTCTATCACGTGTGTGTGTGAGTAATCTGAATATTATATTCTCGAAGAATGGGAAGAAGAGAATCTCTTGATCGCGAAATTTTATTTTAGTTTGACAATTGGGCATCAACGCGGGCCTTACGTCGTTCTGATTGCAATTGGAACGACCTATTTTCGGCAGGCCAGCGACAGCCGTTGGTTGCAGGTGACTGGGGACGACAGGTCCCGGAGCTTGAAGTAGAGCCCGACGATCTTTATGGCCTTCGATGTTTATTTCATCACGAGATAATTGCTATCTGGACGAGGCAGCGGCTCAAGATCGTGGAATTTTGGAGTTATGCTTATCGGGTTCATGTGTATGGCCAGATTATATCTTTTAGTCCCGAAATAATTGCTGGTGATTTTGATGAAAATAATAAATTATCTGTTGATATTATGGAGGAATTTGGATTATTCGATGAATATTGATTATCATCAAGAGGGGGAAATGTTTCCTACGTGTAAAATTTCTTAATACTCCAAAAACATATTGATATATGATTAGAAGAGCTATTCTGCGTAATAAGTTTATTGTATATCATTACGATCTGTTAAGAGATGATTTTGGAGATAAAATTATGCTTATTGGGAGCTGCGAATACTTTGAGGGGCCTTTCATTGAGCAGAAGGGCCGCAAGGAGAGGATCTCAGGTAAGAGAGTGTTGTCAGGCACGTGGCAAGTTGGGTTACGTCGAGTGTGTGAGTTACATGGGTTACATAGAGTAACTCAGCGTTACACGAGTTAAAGTCTCTGGGTTACATGTGTCGATCTAGTAAGCCAGAGTTACTTGAGTTACGATGCTTTGGGTCACGAAGAAGTTGATTATATAGAGTTGTTCATGTAATCATGGGTAGTCTACGTCTTGTCTAGGTAATCTCGTTGGTTCAATTGACTGGATGTCTGGAAAATAGGTGAATGAAATCTCTTGATAGAGCTCGTGATGATTTGGCGGCATTAGTACCAGGGCGCGGCTCGAAACCATTTCTTGGGGTGGTTAGGGTGGTGGCGACTTAGGTCGGTGTGAATGTTAGTACCTTCTGGGTTTTGTCTGTTGCCGTGACCGGGGGTTGGTGCCATTGTTGCTGATCACGTGTACTCCGTGGTTTTCTCTTATTTTCCTCATTTTTAACCAAATTTCTATTTTCCTGATTATTATGCAGGAGAGAATGGCGACCAAAATTGTTGTCAGGAACGAAAATCCCAAGTAAGTTTCGAAGGTTTCGGTGATCTTTTTACGCTTTGATATCTCTCGATATTGGCTCTCTATCTCTCCTAGCGCAATCGAATTCCCACTTGATAGCCAATCGTCGACGGTCTCAGATATTCCATGATCTTTATCGCTGAGGGCTATTTGAATTCCTTTCGAGATCATTTTTCTGATATCTGATTCGAATTCTGGCTCATAAGTGAATGAATAGTCTCAATTGACTTTAAAAATTCCGAAAAGGGTAAAATTACTGGCATGTGCGGTGCATCTTCCATTGATAGAGAGGATGCCTGTACCATTAAGAATTAGGTCGCTCGTGACTTGGTCGGAGCAGACCATCTTCATACGTAAAGGGGATGAGGTAGAAAATAGCCACTCATTAGTCGAAAGCAATCTTTTGATATATGGTTTAGTTGCTGTAGGAATCCGGATTCGCAGGGATCGCTGATACGACTATTGTATATAGGCTCTGATACTTCGCACAACCTGGTGATGTTCCTATTGATGCAATCTCTCAATTGGTCACTCTGTAGAAGTATGTCGGACGTTAGATTCTTTGAAACGAATACTTCCGAAAATCTCGGCAGTACGAAAGCGAATGACATGTTGTTTTGGAATGAGTTAGTCATCCCAGGCAGGCTGTGAATTCGATAATGTGATAATTGATTACTATCAGCTAGTGGAAAGGTTAATGTCACAAGGATTTTTGGTTGATTGCATGGACGTACGTTTTTGATATAGAGAAGAGATATTCAGGCGTAATTTTGTCTTGTTCCTATGGCAATGCGTGATCAGTCTTATGGTTATTAACGTCATGTAAAAGATCCTGAAGTTGTTCGTGACTCAGCAACAAGAGATGTAGTTCTCCTTTAGCTGTTGTCTCAGTAGCATTAATCAGTGTTTTGTATGAATAGATAGAATTTTGTAAGACCAATTCAAATTCGATTACCCATAGCTCAAGGTTCTCCCGGAACGATAATTTTTCCCTTGTTCTCGTGGTTGAAGCAAGGTCCCTGGATGATTGAATGTGTAATTTTTCTACTTCATTTCCTTGTGACCTCATAGTTCTATGGATATTGTCCAATTCGGACCTTAGGATATGGGTTCTTTCAGGAGCAAGTAGTGAGATATTTTGGTTACGGTCGTACAGGTCATAGTCTTGTTTCGTTATAAAGTCACGATCGTCGGCATCCATAGTCCCAAAGAGTTCCTTATTCGCCCGTCCATTTATTTCAAGGGGCGCACCTCTTTTCTTCAGATTGCGGCCGATCAAGAGTAGAGGTTCGGGCACGGATGGTACGGAGAAAAATTCTGTCAGGTCGTTTTGTAAGAGTTCCAAATTATGCATCATTGTTTCTAATTTTGACCGTGGAATCAGCTGGCCGCAGTCCGTGAATTTTGAAGTACATTCTCCGCTCATTGATCCTAATTGTCTCTCTCTCCAATCTTTTTTTCTCATAGTTTGCTATAATCTAAGGTAACCTTGATTTCCCATTCGGATCTTATTATTCTAGCTTCACCGAAATACTCGAAATAGATTCCAGGGTTCTTGAAAATGCGCGTTATTTCATATGTTTTGTTGAATTTACCCAATGTAATATTAATATTGCAGAAAAACAGCCATGAAAGACCCAGCACTATCCTCTGACAGGATGCCATTTCGGTAACCTGGACGACTCTTGGAGGACGTTACTGTTACTGTGAGTTTCCTTGATTTTGAATGTCCCGTTGGAAAATTTATCTAGTTTGCCTTTGCGAGGTTCTCTTAGGACATAGACGTTCATTCCTACCTTAAGATCTTTAGGTTTTTTGTTTTTGTCGTATTGAAGTTTCGTTATTTCTTTTGACTGTACTTAATTTCCCCGCGCCGTTCTTTTGATCTCGGCTAAAATTTTTATCAAGATACATAGGTAAGAATTATAAGTTTCCAATTCGAACTCATCTGGTACTTTCTCCAATGTGCGGGCTTTGCGGCGATAGATTATTTCGGATGGACTGAAACCCGTCGAGCTACGGACTGAAGTCTTGTACTCGAACATTGCGAATGGGATGATTTTATCTCAGTCTTGTTTCTCCGCGGCTCTTGTGCGAATGTAACTCCCAAGCATTGCGTGGCTGCGTTCCAGGGATCCGTTTCCTTGAGGGTGGAAACTGGTGGTTGTTATGTGCTCAAAACCGAATATTTTTGATAACTCCTCAAGCAAACTATTTTTGGAACTAGTGCCTCTATCGCTCAGAATTACTTTAGGTACCCCAAAGTTAGCGATGAGATGTCGGGCTAATGCATCTGCGACCGTGATGGCTCTTATGTCAGGCACGGGAACGGCTAAGCGAAATTTTGAAAGTTGACATTGCATGGTTACGATGTGTCTATTATTCGATGGAGTGAGAGGTAATGGGCCGACTGTATCGACTGCTACTTTTCAGAATACTTCCATTGGAGTATCTGTAATGATCATAGGGACTTTGATACGAATCCCGATTAGTTTGTGTTCTTGACAAGTTGTGCATTTGCTTATAAATTCTTCAAACTGTCTCTTCATACCTTTCCATCAGTACTTTTCACGTGCGCGCTTAGACGATTTTCCGATTCCGCGATGGCCTCCAAAAAAACTAGAGTGTGCTTCCTCCATGATAGAGGCAATCTTTCAAGGTGGGGGAACGTTACAAGTGCCCATGCCATAGCATAGGGTGATAGTTAGAGGAAAATCGCGAAATTCATTCAAAAATGCTTCCTTTACTGCTGATTTAAGGAGTTTATCTGTTAATTCTCCAACTCTACCGAGTCTGAAAGATTCTACATCTGATTCTCGGATTAGCTCCAAAAGATTAGATAAACACGTCTTTATATTCATAGGGGTGATAGCAGAGTCTTCTCGATCGCAAATTACTAAGCTATAGGTGAGCCTTTTACGGTTCTCTGTTACTAGTACGTCATCTACGACGAGGTCCAGTTTTCTCAGTTTTTCTGGGTCAATTGCCTCAATATCAACGAGTAGTTAATTATTTGGGGACGGAAAGTCGAAGTCTGACGAGTTACGAATTCGTTTCTCCGAATTCGTAACTACGCTCGAAATGTACTATGTTGTCTTTAGCATACGTCAAGCATTCTCGACTTATTAAGACGTTGAGGGTTGTCAGTTTTCCAAGGTTCAAATCAGGTTGAAAAGACGAACCTAAGTCATGATTTATACTTGGATTTGGAGGATATATCTGTTGCGGGGTGGATTCTGTATTTTTTCTCAATTTGGAAGGTGTTGTACGCATGGCGTCTGCGGAAGGGCTTGTAACTGAGTTACAAGGAAGTAACTCTGCTCGTATTGTGCGGTGAGCGGGAGACTTCGTGAGTTGATTGTTCATTTGGGGATGGTCCTCTCCGACATCGCTATTCTCTTGATGAATCGCACTGAGTGTTTTCCAGAAACTCGGGAATCTGCTTCTCGCACTTCCAGATAGCGGTAACGGAGTGGGTTTCGAAATAATTCTCTTTGAGGGTGATATTTTTGCTTTCATAGCTTCTGGTATTGGGGGCGCTTCTGGTGGAGGGGAAGAGTGTGCGACCCAATTTTCCACGATTTCGTTGGGAACTGGCTCTTCCCCCTGGTACGCTGGTAAGGAAGATGTAGATTTCTCTAGGACAGAATCGGGGATCCAAATCTAATTCGGAGAAGAACAGGTGCGTAGGGCCTTTGGTGATTCCTCCACTATCCCACCAATATATTTCATTCCTATGTTGTTTTGAAGTCGCGGTGAGTGTTGGTGTTCTTTCGCCGGTGTTGATTTTTCTTGACCATCTTTGAGTGGATTGAAAGTTTGGTTGAAATTCTTCGTCTGAGGAAGAAGAGGAGTCCGGATCGTTCGTGACGCGATGCAAGGAGGGTCGTATGTTGGGAGGGATGCTAGGATTACGCTGTATTGATTGTGGTTGGTCCTGACGACTCTCCGGATGAGTCCTCCTGGTCCTCTTGATCTAAAAGTCCTGGTAGGAAGGATCTGTTCTTCAATGGTATGGGAGTGGTATCGAGACTTGGCTCTTCTTCTGAATTGCAGCTAGTAGTATCAGACGTCTCCGCCGACTCAGTTGGAGGGACTTCAGGTTTGTTGCAAGAAGCTGAACCTGTAGCATGTCCAGGGATAAATCCGCCTAGTCTCCTAAGTTTTAATCGTTCCGCAACGGTGCTGCCGTCAAGGTCTCCTTGTCCGGCGGACATATTAGCAGGTCCCTCTGGTGGTTCGGATTTTGAGCTCATTTTACGTCCGCGCTTAGGCTGGGTTGCTGAAGATGAGCCGGAATCTGATCTATTCCGAGCATTTTCTGCTCTGCGTAGTGATGTTTTTGTAGGTCGAGGAATTAGAGGGAGCATCTTCACAGATGTAGATGACACACAGTGTCGTTGTCGGAGTCCGAATCGGTACTGGTACATGAACATCCCCCATCGGATATGGTTGGATTTGATGTAGAATCTGGAGAGTGT
>JAPYYZ010032368.1:0-12850 GCA_030522705.1 Eretmocerus eremicus
AATGTGTGACGTACAGTCGATAGATCTTGGCGAGAGGAACAAGAAGAGCTTTGTTTAATATGGCTAAGAGGTGTACTGAAGGAAAAAAATTTATTTGAATATCGGGTACCCAAGAATTTCGTTGTCACGAATACAAAGCTTTCTCTTTGAGAAAGCAATATCTCAATTGAATGACTCGTATTTTGCATAACTTGGATGAAATTAAGATAATTTTGAGAATTCTTCGATTCCAGAAAATCAATCCTGATCGTAACTTCAAACATATTTATTTCATCGCATTTCATTCCAGATGAGAGAGACGCATTTTCCTGAGCTCTATTCTTTTCGCTTCCGGGCGAAATATTGCTATTAGAATGCATGTTTTTTGAGTAATATCGAAAATTTGAAAGAATTTCAGTACACCCGAATTCTCTCGGTTATTATGAACTGAGTGTTTCAAAGGCTTGACACCTGCTGCTTTACTCAAGAATGCTCAGCTACTAAAAATGGTTGCCGTTACAACTCCTTGAGATATCGAAGGGGTCTACAAGTATAATGAGTGAAGAGGACTTACTCTCATTTTAAGTCCAGATCACTCAAACCAAACTATAAAAGAGGAGGATTTCTGATGTATTCCCTTATCCGACCCCGATTGAAGTGATTTCTTAGCTGGAAGCAAACTTAATTCTCAATGCTGAGTTATCTTCGGTTCGCCCTTCCAATTATTGAAAAATAGTTCTTGGTAATCCCGGTATATGAAATTGGACTTCAGTCTGCTACAGGGACAAGCTGATCCCAAATGATCCCATATCAGGCATGCAGTCTGCCTGCCCAATGTTTACATACAGATTCGCCTCATAGATTCGATCATTTGTATACATTCCCTTCAACAATCATTCTGATTATGCCAGTGGTTGATATGATTCTTTTTCCAATGAGTAGAGGATTGTTATTATTCCAACAAATGCGAAGATAATGTTCCTCACATCTCATGCTGATATATGGAAGCCGTTCAGTGATCAGACTAGATTCTCAGAGCCTGGATATCTATTTTTGGAGTTTTTTGTGACAATTGGAGATCAAAACAATCTCAGATCCATAACCAGGCGGCCAATTTGAGCCGGAATCGTCTACTTACTAAGACCCTGGAAACAATTGAGATCTCATGATCATCTGCGGACCATCTCATTATGGTCCATACATACTGATATTCACGAGAGTTGAATATCCTCACAAAGTTCCTTCCTTACAGGATTGTTTCGCATATGGTTGGAACTATCAACGATTCCGAACAGATTGATTTGAACAAGATCTCAAGTGACCCTCGAATATCGCGCATTACATCCAACCTAATACTCAGTTTTGGAGGGAGATGCATTTCGATCTCCTACCATACACAAATTATACCTGATTTCATATACTATTCAACATCGCCCGAAAGTTCCTCTCCATAATGATACAATATTCTTTTCATTGTCTCATCGTTATGCATCTGAAGTTGTTGACATTGTATTGTTCATCTCCATTGCTCAAGAGAAATAGAGTCGCGTGATCAGAATCTCACCAAAAAATGTCTCAAAGAGTCGCTCTATGTATTTTGTTCCTTCTTGAACATTCATGAAACCGATGATCCTCCCCATTGAGAGACTCAGTTCCCATGATTCGAATGGATTGTGATATAGATTTCGAAATCGAATAGATAGATTTCGAATAGATTGGACACTCAAATCATAATAACCAAGAGAATTTGGGTGTACAGAAATTTTTTTAAATTTTTTAAATAACTCAAAAAACTTGCATTCTAATAGCGATATTTCGCCCAGGAGCAAAAAAATAGAGCTCAGGAAGATACGTCTTTTTCATCTGGAATGAAATGCGATGAAATCAATATCTTCCGAGTTACGATCAGAATTAATTTTCTGGGATCGAAGAATTCTCAAAATTATCCCAAGCCCATCCAGGTTATGCAAAGTACGAGTCATTCAAATGAACAATTTTCCTGAAATCAAACTTAATTACCAACCCTTAATCCTCATTGAACTTGAGTTACCAATTTCCACAGTCATAAAATTTTATGTCGATCCCCACTCACCACGAAAAACTCCCAGAATAGTGCGCAGGCTCTGGTAATTCTACTCGCCTAGGGACTCCTGGTGATATTTTAGCGTCTAAACAATTTCCCAATTTGATGTGGACGATAATTTCCAGTAAGACATGTATATTTGCATCCACACTCAAGCCAATTAACATTCGTGCAGAGCTGCGAGATGCTGAGTGAATATTGCAATCTCGCAGGTTCTTTCCCCAGGAAAATACTCAAAAAGGCCTGTTTCGGTATACCTGATGCACAGTCTACTGCTCATTCCAGGTCTCTCATATCTCCTGGAAAGCTCTTGTTATTGGTTTGGGACCCTTGAAAGAGTAGCTCATCAAATTTTGGTATGAATTGAGTCCCGTAGGAATTCACTCGAGCAAAGTCAACTCATGAATTTTTTACACGTATTACGGGCTGAATTTGATATTTCAAAATTCGGATTTTCGTGTCTCAAAACTTACCCGCGCGTCTGGCGTCTCCCCAAAATGTGAGAAATCGTTGCTGGGACATCTATTCTCAAAATTTAACATTGATTGCAATGTGAATCCTGTATGAATCATCTCAATCGAGTCAGAATTCGCGTAACGACGAATTCCGTCGAAAACGAATCTTTTCCCCCCACTGTGCGCTGGAGGCGCTCAGATTGGTACGTGGGGAACATTGCAGCCTGGTAGCCAGGCTTTTTGATTTGCGGGATCTTGTACATCAAGAGGGCAGCAGAGTACATTCTCCGCGACTCAGTACGCAACAAACCCAAGCGCTCCCTGTACTGGGCAATGGCCTCGTCTCTCCTCACACCAAATATGTATCTCACACAAGCATTGCTCAGTCGTTGTATCCGCGCTGTCAGATCGTCAGTAGCGTCAAGACACACGACCGCGCAATAGTCCAGGTGGGGTGGGACTAAGGTCTTGACTAGTCATTCTCTGACAGTCTTAGTGGTGCAGGCCCTGATGAACCGCAAACTATACAGGGCCCTGTTCACTCTCTTCGTGATTGGATCAATGTGTGATTTCCATGTGAGTTCAGTGTCTAATGTCACACCGAGACTTACGACGGTGTCACTGAATGGAATGAATACCTCATCCTGTATCTCAACCCCTGGCAAGTCTATTTTTTTCAGGTCTCTCACGTGCCTTTAGGAACTGAAAAAGATTGTTTTGGTCTTTCCAGCGTTGAGACGCAGGCTGGAGCCCTCAGCCCACCCAGCAACAAGTCGCCCTATTTCGCCTAGTCGAGCAATACCCTCCCTGCTGTATCCCTTCTCGACTTGGAGATAGATTCGGCGGTCGTCCGTGTGAAAAAGGTGGTTTACCGACTTTCCGTCCAGGAGTCTAGGCAAGTCGATGACGTACAAGCTGAAAAGTAATGGCCCGAGAACGGAACCCTGTGGAACACCTCGATTGGTTGTGAGCCGATGAGGATTACTATTTTCTGAAAAGACCTTTTGAATGCGACCATAAGTATGATTTGATCCACAGGAGAGCCAATCTCGAGAATCCAAGGTCTTGGAGCATACTTAGCAGCTTGGTTGGTGAGATTGTGTCGGACGCCTTGCTGGAGTCGAACAGTAGTAGCAGGGTGATCTTTTTCCTGTCGATCCCTACTCTGATGTCATCGGCCAACTCCAGAAGAGCTGTCTGGGTACTGTGGTGTTGCTTGAAACCAGTTTGGAAGCGATCAAGTAAGTTTGTATTTCCGAAATGCTCCGTGATTTGGTCATGGGCGATCTTCTTCAGAACCTTGGAGAGGAAGCACAGCAGCACAATAGGACGAAAGCCCGACAACGCTGATGGAGCTGCAGTCTTTTTCAATGCAATCAACTGTGCTTGCTCCCAAGCCTCAGGAGAGATGCCGTAAGCGAGGGAGGAATTGAGAGTGAGTACAATGAGATAACCTACGGCCGAAAGAGCTTTCGCGATCACGCTTTGAGGGACTCCGTCTGCCCCGCGACCCTGTGGGGGAAATGTTTGATGGAAAGGACGACTCCATTGAAATGTTGTGGGCTTAAACATGAAACCCTCCTCCTTGGCCAACTTCATTCCGCCCATCGCTTCTTCAATATTTTCGTGAGGCAAGAAAGAGACCCCCGCGAAGTAAGCGTTCAGCTCATCCGGTGTGAAACCATGAAGTTCCTCCTCTCTGCTCTTGGGGAGGAGACCGAGGTTGCACATTTTCTTCCAGATGTTCATATTTTGGTTCAGAGCGTCCGAAAGATGACTTTGAAGGAACGAATTACGCTCTTGCTCCCAGCGCACGATTACGCTCTTGCTCCCAGCGCACGTCAAGCTCTTTGCTGAGTCAAAAGTACTCATCCTGCAGCTCAGAACACTTGCGCTAATGTAATTGATCCCGCTCTCAGCGCCTACGTGTCGCATCTCGCTCATTTATGAGCGCTTTCAAATCGTGATCAATCCAAGGAGCATCACCTTTACGGGGTCTAACCGGTTTTGAAGGCGCCAATTCATCTGAAACTATTTTTAGATTTCCTTCCAGACAGCTAACAGCGTCTCCCAAGCTGGCTTCAGCATTTCCAAGGGCTGACCAGTCGCAGCGTAGGAAGCAATAATTCAGCTGCTCCGGAGTGAAGTTCCGGAAATCCCTATGAGTGGAGAAATCCTTCGACGGAGCAGAGATGAATACGTTGATGGTGACGTCAACTACCGCGTGCTTGCCGGAGCTGGGCAGCAATCTGTTCTGGAAGTCAGTGATGGTGTCGTGTTCATCTGCATGAATGTGATCAATCCATGTGTGAGATACATTGGAGTTGTGTTGGTGAGTCGCGCCATGCTGTACTATCCGTAAAGACAGTTCCTTTGCCAGTGCAGTCAAAGTTTTGGTGTCAGGATGATCTGTGTCAAACAAGTCTGCGTTCAAGTCCCCCATTATAACTTTATGACTGAAATCACCACACAGCCGACGTAATGAGCTGAATAGCCCCAAAGGATTCCAAAGTAAAGAAACTAGCTTCATCTGATACGTCTGGCCCAGGAAAACCTAGTTCCTCGCCTACATACAGGACAACCCCGCCACCATTCTTGTTATGATCCTGCCTGAGCAGTAAGAATCCTGGGATCCAGACGAGACTGTCATCCAGGAACTCATCTAGACACGACTCAGCTACTCCAAAAAGATGTAAAGAGGGATCTAGAGTGACGAGCTGGCGTAGTTGCTCAATCTTATCTCTGAGAGAGTTAACATTGAGGAACCCCGCCTTCAGAGAACTACAACTCTCTCGTAGCTCTCCAGCAACCTCTCTCAGGCAGGGAGCCAACGCCGATGCTCCTGTTGGGACTACACCCGGCTTTAAAACGATCGAGCTGTTACCGGTCTGGTCCGAGATCTTGGGGGTCCGAGTTGGGGCCGCCTGACTCGCCTCTTGAATAACATGGAGTTCGGTAAGAGATTCAAACGCATGCGCCCGGTCACCATCTCTTCGCTTGACCCAGAGTCGTCCGCCATTGTGCTAGACGTATTTGAAGCCTAAACCCCGTGCCAATGGTCTCGAGCGTATGTACTCTCTATACTTCTCACGGGGCAGCTCATCAATAAAAATTCTCCGATCCGGCACAAGAGCTCTCGCCTCAGAGTCAAGGAAAGTCGGCTCGATGTTGTGAGCTGTGAAATAATTGTGGGCGACCGAGCGCTTTGCTCGCATCACCTCCCGAACTAGGCGGCTGCTAGAGAGTTGGACTACGCACGATAGTAAAGCGCGTCGGTTAGTAGCCACGAATTCAGCAGATGATTTTCCATCACGGTCTGGATCCGTCCTGCTGGGTGCGCGCCTGGGTCGCAGGATATGGACCTCAGCAATGTCATCCCTCTCCAGCGAGGGAAGAATAGTCTTGAGTACAGCGAAAGAAATATGACTCACCCCCTCCGGCGAGGCAGAGGAGTCCTCTTCCAAGGCACCATTGATAACACTGTTAGTAGTGTAAGTCCACCATTAGTCGTACGTTATGCTCCGATATTTTCCACTTTCATCATAATGCGTGCGTGCTGGGACCAAACTGACCCCGGATTCAGATTCAGTGACCCCAAAAATGTACAGATAGCGTAGAAACGTTAAGTTAGTATGGCCTGATCACCATCTCCGAGCAATCTCGTAAAGTCATGGTATTTTGAGGTTTTATCAAAATCACTCAAGACCATCACTTCCGGCTCCTGTATCCTGCTTCCCGGCGCTTGAATCGCACGACGGGTCCGTTCTAGCCGAGAGATGTGAACTCGAAAATCGATGGGAACACTCGGCATCACAATATGCGTCATTGATATCCTTACATTGTTTCCGCAGAGTACTCTAGTTACCTGTGAAAGATTCGACAAAGCATGACAATTCCGAGACTTGATCTCGCATAAAAGCGTTTTGATCCAGAGGCTGCTGACGATCTAAGCGGAGTTCTTCCAGCTGAGAGCTCTGCTTCTCTACGAGCTCCTCAGAAGTCGAGATGCGTGCCAACAGTTGATCACTCGCCTCATTCACTGCTGGCGTGTGAAGCGAGGTGGAGATGACAACGTCACGTCGTTTCAAGAGAGATTCAGTTTAATCGAGCCCATTCTCGATCGAGGTGTCCTGTTGGGGAAGAAAGGTCCAGAGTACTATGTGCAATAAGCTTCCACCCACCACTCAGCTGTGACGATGAGGCAGAAATGTTGTCCCGCAATGTCCCATCGTTGCGCATCACAGTTGGCATTGGGAGCGGCTGCGTTGCAGGAATGAGCCGCGCTTCCCGTTGTTGAATATTCGCGGGCTCCGATCTAGGGAGCACGCTGGTAGGCGAAAGTGAGGCATAATTGTTCTGGCCCATTCGCCTACGAGATTTCAGCGGTAAGCGAGGCGCTCACGCCCACGCAGTGGGGCGAACTCGAGAAGAGGGAGTCGCATCCACACTTGACCGAAAGCTCTATACACCTGTGCGAGAAAGGAGTAACGTAATTTGGGCGGAGTTTTGAATCTTCGCTCGAGTTTTCCGGTTACTGACTTTGCACGCAATCTCCAAATTCTCGAAGTTTCCACTGACTGAGTTAACTACGACCCTATCGTAGGTCAATTTCAGATTTCTGGTGTGGAATTATTTGCATTGTAAATTAAATCTATCAACTATATTTTTCTGAATGAAATTCATACAATTTTTTCAGCATTTTGTCGACTATTACTTTGAATAGTATCGTTCTGAAGCTCTTTCTTCTCTTGTTCGATTGGAGGAGCATCGGCAATCGTTGAAGAATCAGAGTAAGAGTCAATGCGGCGTCCATGAGCCGCATTTTGGGAATTTTTAAAATAGAAATTACTATCGAAAGTCACGATTCGAATACAAGGGGAGAATATTGCATCTAAAAGAGTGTCAATTTTGGGAGGTACGCGGAAGAATAAGCGAGTAGTAGGTCGAATGGAGGTGGAGCTGTTCTCTAAATTTCCTTGCACGCACATTCTTGGCAAGAAGGGGAGGAAAACGGTCCACGTGAGCTGAACGCCACTGGTACACGCGAAGGATAATGAACCCTGGCACTCATCCGTGTGAGCCTTGAGCTCCCACAATATAGCCACGTCAATGTGGGACTTTGACGCCCCCACCTAGAATGTACTTTTTTACTTCGTCGGCGTGAGCTTTGATATCTCACCCTTCTACCGACAGTCTTCATTCCTGTGCGAGTTTTCAGAGTAGCTAGTTGAATTCACGAAAATGGATTTCAGAGGTGAGTTTTGACTACATACGCTGAGCTGAAAACTTTCCATCTGGAAGAATTAAGTCCTTGCACGCGTAGAAATTTTAGCTGCTCCCTACGCAATGTTCATCATTCTGCTTCTCCAAATAACTCACAACAGCAAGCGGCAAGTTCCCCGCCAATGTCCGTGCCTCGTCCCGTGGGCTGGCCAGGTCGAGGTTTTGTGCCGATGGTGTATGGTGTGCCCTCTTGTATGGGCTGGTTCGGGAGTCCGAACGTGCAGTACGGACCAGTTTCACAGGCTCCGTAGCAGGCTCCTTGGAGTCAACCGCCAGTCTTTATTCACCCTGGTTTTGGTGGTGCCGCGGCTCCACAACCTGTTCGCCGTAGGCGACGTGTAAGTATTTTCTTCTTGTATCTTCAAAAAATCTTCTCAAGCATCCGGTATTTTTATAGTCTCTCTTTTCGGAAGCCCTCAGACAAGACATTGCATTTCGAGAACAACTATATCTTTGCGCATGAAATGACAGTCACCGGATTATCCTCAATCGGCCGCATACCTGTCTATTAGTAGAATGAAGATATTTGGTTTTGTTATTCATGTAGGATGGGGAATATTCGACTCAGTCTCACGCGTGGCGCCTGAAGGTTTTATTCGCGGAAATACAATTTTTCTCTACTTGTAATCATTCTCATTTCTCTTCACTTTGACACGGCTCTGCGCTCAGGTTCTCCCTCACGAGACCAGAAGGGTTTGCTCGGTGAAATTCAAATTACGATTCGCGTGTGCCGTACGTCCATTTTCTCGGCTATTGAATTTAGCATTCCCGACATTATGCTCCATGTGCTTCTACGTGATTACTCCCAAAATCTAAAAATGAGACCCCAATGACGATGCACATCGTAGCATCTTCTGATAAAATCATTTCTGACTTTTCACGGTCGCCGAGGCGGACCTCGACGTTAGCGCGGCAATATTGCCGCTCAGGCGCCAACCGCTGCAGCGGAGGCTGAGGAGGCTGCCGGCCCCGCCACCGCATAGTGGGACATCGTGGAAAATTTCATTCCAAAATCAGATATCTCGAGAACGGTTGGAGGTACAGATTCGATTCTGGGCTCAATTCAATCAATGAAATTCTCACTTGTCTCGTTCGTTACGGTACCATCTGGCCTTCATGTTAAGTGAGTTCTAACGGCCATCCATTATGCGATAGATGTCATGAGTCGCGCCCTGGTCAGTGCCCGTTTTGCTTCATTTACGATATTCGCGAAGATGTTTTCCTCAGGAGGGTGGGCTCCAAGCTTTCCAATGCAATGGCAGAAATGACTTGCATACGCTCTATACTACCGTTCGAGGATGGTTTCGAAGCCGAAAAGGTGAACCTATCTATTCCAATTTCTCGCGCAAATTCCTCAAAAATTTTTCCCATAAAATGCGATCCTTGGTCTGTAAGAATAGTTCATGGTAAACCCAAGTAACAGACGAAGTGTCCAAACAGAACTCTTGCGACTACTCTTGTAGTTGCTTCTGTCATCAGCGTAAATACACAATATTTGCTGGAACAGTCCTGAATCGTGAGAATATAAATGTTTCCGCAATTTGTGGGACTCTTTGGACCGACGGAATCCATCGATATTTCCTCGAATGGTATGACTGGTGTACTTGTGATAACCATAGGTAATCTTGTCTTGACTGGGACAAATTTATCTGTCTGGCAAGTCGGACATCCTCTCACGTATACTCTGACATCTGTTCGCATGTTAGTCCGATAAAAATCTCTAAAGATCTTAGCCATTAGTTTCGCTTTTTCATGATATTTATAATACGAAGACGATCCTGTACAGGTGGTACAGGTAAGTGATTTTCAAAGACTGTTATGGAAATTTGGCATCTCTAAGAAATACGATTACACTGCCCTGTGAGGTAACTCCATTCGTTTTTGTGTAACCTTATGAGATCTCTAATGATTCCAATTGATTCCATTTCCATTTCTGAAATGAATTCTTTGAGAACTTTGAGAGTCGAAGTGATGCACGGTCAAAGGACTTCTTCATGAGTCGCGTTTCTTATAACCATTCCGAATATTTTTTTGTTCCTGTATTCCGGAACGATAACATCACTCACAGATTGCGGTGCCCTGAGTTATGCATCCTGGCTTATGTATCTTCTTACAATAAGCGTATCCAGGATTTCAGATTCCATTTCTATATCGGCCAAAATAGTCTACGCGAGATCATCAATATGCGCAAATGGATGATCGTTTATCATTCTTACACCCGTAAGAATATCTTTTCCTTTCTCATCTACCACCCATGGTGGTATTTCGTGAGGTCCGCGTGCTTCCACGACTGATTATCGAGTCATCACGTCGTTTTTTTGACCAGGTCTTATTTTTGGAGGCATGCCAGAACCTTTCATTTCGTAATTTTCAATTCAGGAATCATTTTGGTCGGGAATGCTTGCTCCATCGATTACGGGCTCGATATTTTCGTCATTTTGTTGTGGAATTTTTATTCCGTTGAATTCAAGCTGTGCGTCAGCATCATTCGTTTGTGCGATGTTTATTTCGTTGTCAAGAGACTCATCTGAAGGCATATCTATATCATGACTAAAATCTAACGGAAGAGATCCATCTGCCCTCCCCTCTGATGGTCGAAGGCCTTCATCAATGAGTGGAGTATAATGTAGCTCTTGCAAGTACAGGTGTATCGACTTTGGTGACCCATGAGCTTCCACGAAGGCGTATCTTATTCTGTCTCCACATTGCAAGTGTACGCACACGTTCTGGTTAAATGTTCGCGAGAAAATATGGAAGGTGTCCACATCTCCATTTTGATTATTCGGAGAGAGAATTTCCACTGCTTCCTCTGGATCTGAACAATCCTGTATTCATTCGCTATTTAATCAATATCAAATAAACAGGTTCCTGGTGGATCTGATGGAATATCAAAATTATGCTCGAAAATATGATCGCGCTGTGCACACTCATTGTGCTCCTCATAATTTTAGAATCTCACCATTGATCCACTTACTGGTTTACTTATCGTATCTGAAAAAACGCCAGTGCGATTTAGTAGGGAGTTCTGCGACTCTAAAATATCAAGTATCGGCTCATTCTGTAATTTTTCTGGCGTATCGAATTGGACAGGAGTTGTGTCGCCAACATGTGCGATTTCTGATTCATTCGAACTAGATGGATGGAATGATTCTTCTTGCATGCTAATATCTTCTATTCTTGTTTGCGCATCATTAATTTTTGGCCATGTACAATTTCCGGTTATCTGTTGCTCTGAATTTCTCGAATCAATTTCCGGTGGCAATTCGATTGAAGGATTTTCTGCCACAAGTTTCAATGCAGATGATGCTAATCACTCTAGATTGACAAAAGGCTGATATTTCGCGCGTATATATTCGCTCCATTTATCTTCTCCGGGACTTATCCTAAGTTTACATCTGATTCCTGGGGGATCTTTCTCAATTCGTTCTGAATTTGACTCCTTCGGGTTGCTTATTCGCTGACTTGGTACTTCCGAGGTTTTTTCGTTTTCCCAAATGAGAATTCGTAATCCTGTTTGTTCTTGGGATCCGAATCCATCTACTTTCCATGAAAGTGGAGACTAACTCCTATCTCCCTCAATCATTTTCTAAATATCCTATATTACTGAGCTCTGCTTTGATTCGACTCGTTTTGCTGCGCGAGTCTGTTTGATGAGATATTCGTTTTGGCAAGTCTGCGTATTGTGTGGAATCGATCTCCTCAATACATACATTGAATGGACTGGGAGTATCTTCTGGATTGGTTCTTCCTGTAAATTTTCATTCTGAGGGTTCCCCAAGACTTCCACTCAGATTAGATATTCTATCGAATGTGTTCCCATGGAGTTGTTTATTTCTTCGCGAGAGGGGTGAATTTCGATCCTTTTCAGGCCTCTCAATCAGAATATTTTCCTTCGGCGTACTCGTGATCTGTATCTCGGCACTCATTTCAGATTCTTTTCTGAGATACGACAAAATATCGGCTTCATTGCTCGCTTGGCTCAAGATTGGTTCGGCTCCGGCTAGAGCATCAATCTCTTTGAGCATCTTCAGAGGTAGATAATATCCTCCTCTTTGGCTTCGAGTTTCTTGAGATCTAATTTGACGTTCGGCCTCTTCTGTACCGCTCCATTCTTCGTCAGATTTTTCATCAATTTCTTGATCAAATCCTTGATTAAAGAGTGAGTCGCTTCAATCATCATCAATTATATGGGCTTCCTCCGTTTCTGCTAGATTCCCGGATTCTTCATTCCTAGAGTTCAGCCAGTCAATAATATTATTGGCTTGTCGCTCTTGTCATTGTTCGCAATGCCGTTTTTCACCTCTTGTAACGTCGAGTATTCGAGCATTTTCAATCTCTCGGGTCGCGGCGTCTTGTTTGTCCGCTAATTTGTATAACTCGGCTCTCGATCGCTCTGGATTCTCTTCGCCGTCTTCAATACGAGATTCCCTGACAATGCATCGGCATTGAGATTCTTGCTTCCTGGACGATATCCAACGTCGAACTTGTATCCGCGAGGTAACGCTTTGGGTCTATTGAATCTCAAGTCCAGTCTTTATGTATTATGAGTATGTTTCAACGGCTCGTGATCTGTGACGAGTGTGAACTTCTTCCCACATAGAAAATACCGAAATTGTTCTTTTGCGTAAACAACTTCTAGAAACTCTCGATCATAGATACTGTGCCTAAATTCCCCCCCTTTTAAAGATCTGGATGCGTACGCTACAGGGTGATCTTGTCCTATTTTGCCTTGGTTCAGCATGGCACTAATGGCCCACTCGGAAGCATCTGTTATTACTGTGAACTTTTGGTTTGGATTTGGTGCGGCTATCACTGGCTCACTGCACAGTGCGTCCTTGAATTTTTCGAATGCCTTTCGTTGATCCTCTCCCAATGAATAGTATGTTACGCAACAAGGGCGGAAAGTGGGCTATTGCGGACCTCGCATGGGTTGCCCCCGAGGCGATGCCGGGGGGAGCATGTGCGAGGTCTGGGATAGCCCGCATTTCCGCCCGGTTCGCGTATACGATTTTTCGGCACGCCCACGTCGAAATTGTGTGGTTTCTGGCAC
>JAPYYZ010032746.1:0-10092 GCA_030522705.1 Eretmocerus eremicus
TCGTCTGTCCTGGGAAAGTGCCATTCCCGCATAATTCTTAGATTTTCTTCCCCAGACCAGACGATGAAAAAATAGTATTCGATACTTGGGCGGGTGGTTTCCGCATCGTCGTGGTAATTCCAACTCTCGTCTGCGGCCCCGGTTGGAAATTATTACTCGATCTGCGAAAACCAACTTTCCGGCTGCGACGAGCATGCCTGCTCTACTGCAACCCGGCTAGCACCAGGCACGCGCACGCAGAGCGGTTACCTCTTGGTATTCCAATACCTTCACAGACGACGAACCTACAACCAACGACCAAGGTCCCGCCTGTTCCAGCATCGACTACGGCAATAAACCCTTCCCAGGACCTCTGATCAAGTAATGAATAGACCAGAAAGGAGAAGATCGCCGCCTACTATCGTTCATGTGCCCAGTGTCCAAAAAGAGCGTATTGTGATCTAGTTCTGCCCAAGAACTCAGCAACTCTACAAACAGGTAAAATTTCCGCGCCGTCTGCGCATAGCGCAGCGACCATCGAGCAGCAGACGCAGTCTGAGCCTCTAGTCGCACGAAAATAACCAACAGTAATTTATAATACTTTAGGGAAGTAGCCCTCGCCATGCGATTCCCAGAAGAAAATATTGGTGTGTAGATGTGGTCGACAACATGCAGGATCTCATCAACGTAATGCCAGCAGAGATGCCAATAATAAACAACTCTATCATCGAGCCCCAAGGACAACGTCCACAGGAGGAACAACAGGAAGCCCAAGCACCCCAACAACAGCAGGGTCTATATCAAGATGTGCAACAGCATAAGCCAGTCGATGCCGTAAATAATAATCAGGAACAATAGGCAGAAAATAAAAATCAGCAGGTGATGAGAATCCAAGAAGAGCCCATATTGGAAAACCAATTGGACCAAGGAAATCCCATCGAGCAGCAAGCACCTACTAATGCACGGAATAGACCTGCAGCACCATTATCAGTGCTTAACGTGGGATCCTACGTGGGATCCCGCGTGGGAGCTGCTCGTATGATGTTGGACCTCGTGGGACAGCGTGAAACGCAATTCGATCTCGTGGGATCGGCGTGGGACACGGTGACATAGCAGGATACCTGCGTTATATCAGTCGTGGGACCTCGTGGCACCTCGTGGGATCAGCGTGGGACGCAGAGGGATAGCGTGGGACCTGAGTTATATGAGCCGTGGGACCTCGTGGGACCACGTGTGATATGACGCATGACCCACGCTATATCATTGCGTCCCACGAGGTCCCACGAGGTCCCACGGGTCATATATCACAGAGCCCACGCTATATCGTCGCGTCCCACGAGGTCCCACGAGGTTCCAAGAGGTCCCACGAGGTCCCACGGATCATATATCACAGGTCCCACGCTATATCGTTGCGACCCATGCTGATCCCACGAGGTCCCACGAGGTCCCACGGATCTCATATCACAGGTCCCACGCTATAACTTTGCGTCCTACGCTGATCCCACGAGGTCCCACGGATCTCATATCACAGGTTCCACGCTATATCGTTGCGTCCCACGCTGATCCCACGAGGTCCCACGGGTCATAGGTCACAGGTCCCACGCTATATCGTTGTGTCCCACGCTGATCCCACGGATCATATATCACAGGTCCCACGCTATATCGTTGCGTCCCACGCTGATCCCACGAGGTCTCACTGATCATGTATCACAGGTCCCACGCTATAACGTTGCGTCCCACGCTGATCCCACGAAGCCCCACGAGGTCGAATTGCGTTTCACGCAGTCCCATGAGGTCCAACACCATACGAGCAGCTCCCACGCGGGATCCTACGTGGGATCCCACGCTCATCTTTTTCATCAGGGAACATTTGACGGTCGCGCCATACATTTCTCGGGCGCGCCACAATTTTTGTGGGGCGGCCCACGATTTATCGCGAAGAGGTTAGGGGAGAGCGCCCGATAAATTGTGGACCGGATCGCAAAAGTTGTGGCGCGCCCGAGAAATGTGTGGCGTGCCCGAGAAATGTGCGGCGCGACCGTCAAATGTTGTCCGGGCCACGAAATCCCAGGGACGTCACGCGTTTAACATGGTAAACTTCTCTCCGTGTACGATGTGCTACCTTGCCGAGAAGATCTAGAAGAAGTGCTGTGCGCCCACCAGGGCAATCCAGGACTCAATGACATTGAGTGGAGACAACTTCGAACTATGGGTAAAGGGCTCGTTGGACGAGTAATACCCAAGAAAGACAAAACAGACTGGAAATGTCTGAATCACTACCACGCATATGTACCAAGAGACTGTGGAAGATATGCAACATCCACATTGTAGGACACAATGGAAGAATCCCAGTGATCAACAAATGCCCTGGATACAGACCTGGAAGTCCATGTCAGTTGAACATGTTTCAAAGGCACCGAGCACTTGACTGCTTCTATTGCAGGTACACATTGAGAAGATGCGCTATAAACATCTCTAACAGAGCAGTTTACAGAGCCACAACATCATGAAATCTTGACAACAAAAGCAAGCTGTTGACCTAAGAGTATACCTACATGATTCTATCTCCTTTTGACGCCACATGTTTATGAAGACTGTTATGAAAAAGTTGCTACTAAGAACCATTTATCACTGTTGAGGGTGAAAAAAATGTTATCGACCAAGTTAGTACAAAAAGTATACAAAAGCCATTCCAATAAGAGACCTCCTGGGATCTCCAGGCTTCTACCTTGTAACTGAGGGATTCTGGGGACTCGGGATCAGGATTCGTCAGGAACAAATTGAACAGAGAGCGTTATAATAAAAGATGTATTTAAAAGAAATAGAACTAAAAATGAATGTATAAATTATGCTCTGAACAATCTCGGTGGCGGTGTGCCCGATTACTGATACACAGGTGTATTACAATGCACTGCGGTAACCCTTAGAAAACATGTGTGTACGAATCATTAGTAAACAGACGGCCTTGTTCACTACGAGTGCTCCTCCTAATGGACAAGTCAGTGACCTACACTGAAAAATTTGTGGTGCGGACTTGTACCACAACGTGTAACGCAAATCGCACCACAGCGTGTGGTGCGGCGGCGCTCCACGCTGTGGTACGGAAGATGTGCACCACGGAGATAGCCGAGTTGCCATTCCGCACCACGCGTGCGCCACTTCTCAACCACTGTTGTGCATATCTACCCTACATGTGGTACGGAGTGGCAACTCGCTTCTGCGCTACCAAATCCGCACCACAAATATTTCAGTGTACTGGTGGATACATTGATTGGGGCTCCCAATAAATGTTCACGCCCAAGTCGCGGTCGGGTTACGCAGGTGGATCATCGGCTCATCCGCATCCTGGTGGCTCCCTGGGTGAGGAAGGTCGGCCTTGTCGGTCTCCGGAGCTCCCGGGTACCGATGTACAGCTCTGGGGCTCCCAGCGTGTACTGCTCTCTCGGCTTAGAGGTCCTAGGATAGAGAGAGACCAAAAGAGCTCGTGCTTGGTGCTCCCAAGGCTAGCTAGTGAGTGAGGCTCGAGCTCCGAGTCGACTGACTGTGGGGCCGCCGAGCGGCCCTTGTCTTCCCTCACGGTGTGCGCCTTGTGTGTGGACGTGTCCATCTGGCGGACGATTCCTTAAACCTCTGGCCGGTTTGGCGCCTTCGTGTAGGTGAACATACTGCGCGAGTGCACCGGCGCTTAACGGGTTGCCCTAGTGCAGGGGTGCTCGTCACAACCTGATTAATAATTTTTTTTTCTGCATGAAACTGCATTATTTCAACGTTAAACCTATCAACAGCTTGTTAAAGATTCAGGAAGAGCTAGGGGAGCCGATGAGGACTCATTGGAAGGGCTCTGTGCTGTGATTATATTGCCAAGTGCAAGATAGTTGAGACAAACCAACAGATAAAGAGTATTCCTTCTTCTGAGGTATTCATTACTAATATTGTGCCTAAGTGCCATGAGTTCTTCCAATGCAAAAGGAAGCAAAGATGCTTCATAAAACTCGCCATCATACAGACGCTCACCAGGGGAATCCCCGTAGCATCTCTGCAGACGACCGCCAGGTGGCGACTTCGGGCCAGCAGGCACCAATAAGCCAGTCCGCACCTCAACCATTGAAGAGGGGCAAGAACACACGAGATCGACAAACTGCCTCGAGCAGCGGACTTGTGCGCCTCTCTTAGCCCCAGGGGTTGCAGTACGAACTTGGTCTAGCTCTACTGAACTGAGATATTGACTTAGATGCCAAATGAGTCGGATTCACGTTCCACAACATTCCGAATACACTACAACGGAAGTTGTGAGTGTCTTCCCTTTGGCATACGATAACTGTTAAATTCTCCAATGGATCTTTACCAAAATACAATAGGATATCAAGCATCACTCAGCAATGAATCTAGTCCATTTGGAGCTCCGTTTGACCTGTACTTCATCTTGTACATAGATTTTAATATCCAAATTGTAACTTCGTTTTTAGATCATTGTTGTCCTATAATTATACCCCCTTTTTCCGTCCAGATAATAAATTGAATCAATGGAATAGACATCCATCGACATTCTCTATCGATTGATTGGCACCTATTTTTGATTGAACCGCTTCACAAATCGATCTTCCTTTTTCTTTTTTCTTTTCTTTGTTTCAGGAAAACCCCTAGATGGTTCGTCCGTCGATCCATCCATCGGTCCATTCATCGATCGATCTTCTCCATTCGATGGCTTCCATTTTCTCCATTCATCATACCTAAGAAATCCATCAAAATCGACGCAATTTCAACAGGTGAGGAGAACGAGGAGAGGTAGAATCTCTATTTGAACGGCTATTGGTTTAAACTGAATAAGACCAATACCGGTGGATCTTACCGTTTGAAGTACCGGGCATGCCGCACCTCCGTGCCCCGCAACGCCCAAAATGACGCGGGTGATCTGACATGGGGACCCGCACAACGACAACCTCGAATGCGAGTTAGTGAAGGAGAATTCGAGAGATGATGAAGACGGCCCAGGTGCATAATCAAAATGAATATGATACGCATTTTCTTATTTGTAATCGAGTACTTATGATACATATCTTGAGTCCTAGTCTCTGGTCCTAAAAGCGAACTCAAGTTTGTTTCCAGCGAGATATAGGATGGGAAGAGACTAGCTTGGTCTAAATTGCAACCATCTGGCTATTAATCCCTCTCTGATGCCCCGATGTATGTACATGTAATTCGTAGGTAGAATCCAAGATG
Organism: Eretmocerus eremicus; assembly: GCA_030522705.1. NCBI lineage: Eukaryota > Metazoa > Arthropoda > Insecta > Hymenoptera > Aphelinidae > Eretmocerus > Eretmocerus eremicus. The sequence continues at coordinate 5,200 of JAPYYZ010032746.1, forward strand.
CACCGGGAGTCGAACGTGCTGAGGGTTCGTATACTCTTTACATTCGATCAATCGTCTTGTAATTACATCTTCTTATAAGGCGCGACCCCAACAGGTCAGGAGGACAATGAGAGGTGGGATCCACCGATTCTTGGACGGAAATTGGTTCATATCCAACAAAACTAATGGCCGTGCATCCCACCGTTTCAAGTGCCGGCTATGCCCGATCTCAGCGACCCTCAACGCAGCGATGACGCGGGTAATCCGAGATGGGGCCTGCACGGCCACGACGACGAATGGAAGGCGTGATTCAGGCGCGGGGAGACAGAGAAAGCGTCCAGATGCGTGATCAAAGTGAGTCTCATACACATTCTCTTATTCATGATCGAGTACTCATTTCACATATTTTGATTTCTGGTCCCTGACCTGAATGGAGCGAAGTCAAGTTTCTTTTCAGCGAGATATAGGATGAAAAGAGACGGTTGCAAATGGTTACGAAATATGAAAAGGTCCCTACTCATCTGGAGAACCTGGAAATCTCTTTGAGAACCTTTTTTCATTCTTGAATTCCAGGAACATCCTTGAATTCGTGTTCGTCTACCCACTTATCTTGAAAATTCCATCAGCTCGGGAGAATTTTTGCATAGATATACCAAAAATCGAGAATTGGCATGGTCCTCATTCTTTTTCCAAGAATGGGAAAATGCGCGTCGCAGCGCATGCTGCTCATTTGGGCGCCAAAGTGCGCTTGTGATTCGGGTGTGGCGAGAGCTGCCATTCGCCTTGGTAGAATTATTTTCACGAATAAAGAGAGACCCATATCCTTGTGACTCTGGGACGCGCACGATATTATTGAATGGTTGATTTTGTACTATCGTAAACTTTGCTCCATGGTGATATAAATCTAATCAAAGTAAGAATTTTTCTGGAAACTGATTGTTGAGTCTGTCTATGGAATCATTCTATCCATGTTCATCGAAGCTCGAAAAGAGAAATACCCATCGATGAAGACCCAACGCTTGACTCAATTTGAACTTCATCTATACGTAACTGTTAGCCCGTTTGATATAGCGCACAATTTGTTTAATAGAATCGATTCGTTGTGGTGAATGACTATTTCCTCGGAACGCGCCTCTGCTGAAAATAATTCATTGGGATCCCACTGAGATCCCACTGGGACCTGAGCCTGGGAAAATTCTAGACCAAAATAATCCCTGCGTAGAGCACTTACTTGCTAGCTAATGTGCAGATGAAGTCAAACGGCGCAGGATTTGAGACTGATCCTGATCTCAGATGTCAATTGAGAGAGATGGGTCATTGGAACCCCATGGGATCGGAATTTAGAGAAATTTTGATCGAGAATACTCCGTGAGACATGTCCGTGTGGATTTTCCGAGCAGTCATGGAGCAGGTCGAACGCGCTTCGATTACGCTGAGTTGAATGGAGTGGAGATGCCTCGATATGAACGACCCAAAGTAATCACAAACAAGGATGTGTATTCTTGATTTGATCAAGTAACTAAAAGAACCGAGTGTGAATGGCGAGTGGATCCTGGGATCTTATGGGACTTCGTGGGACCGAGGTCTGAAGGAATCTCGGACTAGATTGCTCTGTGGGGCCTGGTGGTCGTGGGAATGTCGAACTCTCGTCGATGACAAATAACCTGGTGGAGGTCGAGAAAGCCCGAAAAAACGACCAAGTCTGAACAGATAACGGGTCTTGGGATCTTACGGGAGGTCGTAGACCTGAGCTCCACAAGAATTTCCAAAGAGAGCACTCCGTGAGATCTTGTCTTGGGAAGTACCCAAGAAGCACTGGAGCGAGCACTGGAGCGTTCGGACACGTCCCGATCGCGCTTAACTCCGTGGCGATGCTGCGAGAAAACGACCAAGCCTGAAGGGATAATGGGTCATGGGATCCCATAGGACTCCCTGGCATCCCATCACCCTGCTGAAAGTGATTTACTGGGATCCCAGTGAGAGACTGGGACCGTCCGTAGGACCTCGATGGGACCTCGTGGTATGGAGCTCTACGTACCGGAGGACCTCAAGAGACGTGATGGAACTCCATGGGACCTCATGGGACCTCATGGAAAGCCCATGGGACCCATGGGACCATCCTGGTATCATCCTGGGACCTCCTGGGCCCTGCATGGGACCTCGCGAAATGGGGCTCTACGTGCTCGAGGGACTCAAGGGACGTCGTCGGACCTCATGGGACCTCATGAAAAGCCCATGGGACCCATGGGACCATCCTGGGAGCATCGTGGGACCTCCTGGGATCTGCATGGGACCTCGCGAAATGGAGCTCTACGTGCTCGGGGAACTCGAGGGACGTCGTGGGACCTCATGGGACCTCATGGAGAGCCCATGGGACCCATGGGACCATCGTGGGACCTCCTGGGAAATGCATGGGACCTCGCGAAATGGGGCTCTACCTGCTCGAGGAACTCAAGGGACAACGTGGGACCTCATGGGACCTCATGGAAAGCCCATGGGACCCATGGGACCATCCTGGGACCTCCTGGGTCCTGCATGGGACCTCACGAAATGGGGCTCTACGTGCTCGAGGGACTCAAGGGACGTCGTGGGACCTCATGGGACCTCATGGAGTGGCTTGAATCCTCGGATACGTCGATGATGTTTTCCAAAAATTTCATGTATGCGTTATATGAGAATGATGAGGGAATATCCAAAAGAACCAGGACTGGGAGGAACAAGAGAAAAAGCGCAACGGAAGACAATACTGCTGAGGCTCTACCTGGACGAATTCTCATAACATTAGGAGAAAATGAAATTATGGAGAGTGAGAAGTTGGTTTTGAATGTCCCACATTATGACTTCTTCGTGATTCTTCTCTTGAGGGGGCGGGAGGCTCTGATATAACTCGGAAATAGATGTTCTTCACGAGATTTGAGATCAACAGCTTGCGCCTTCCCCCCAATTCAGAATGATCATGACCGAAAAAACCTTCGGCGCCTTGTGCGTTGGACTAATTGAAGGGACGCTTATTCAGAGGCTCAGTGATTGATTTTGCCATCTTATCCCAAATAGGAGCTTTTGAGTGGTATTGGAGAAGAAAAAAGCCCGACATTAGTGACAAGGCACTTGCAAGAGAAATTCACAAGATCGGGCACTGCATAACACAAAGGATTAATCAGAGTAACAAAGAATGCATGAATAATAGGCTGAAGGGCATAGATCAGAAGATGATGATAGACAGAAAGTGTCAAAAGATGAAAGAGAAGAAGAGAAAGATAAAGAAGGAGAAATGAAATGAGGAAAAATGATGTTTAAATGAAATATATCGATAGAGTTATCACTAATTGAATGAAGACTCTAAAACTATACTAAAATTGAACTAATTATACTAAATTATACTAAAATTGAAAATAATACGAAAATTGAATGAAGGAAGAAGAATCCCATGGGCTTTCCATGAGGTCCCATGAGGTCCCACGACGTCCCTTGAGTTCCTCGAGCACGTAGAACCCCATTTCGCGAGGTCCCATGCAGGTCCCAGGAGGACCCAGGAAGCTCCCAGGATGGTCCCATCGGTCCCATGGCCTTCCATGAGGTCCCGTGAGGCCCCACGACGTCCCTCGAGTTCTTCAATTACGTAGAGCCCCATTTCACGAGGTGCCATGCAGGTCCCAGGAGGTCCCAGGATGGTCCCAGGATGGTCCCATGAGTCCCGTGGGCTTTTCATGAGGTCCCATGAGGTCCCACGACGTCCTTTGAGTTCCCCGAGCACGTAGAGCCCCATTTCGCGAGGTCCCATGCAGGTCCCAGGAGGTCCCAGGATGGTCCCAGGGTGATCCCATGGGTCCCATGGGCTTTCCATGAGGTCCCATGAGATCCACGAAGTCTCTTGAGTTCCTCGAGCACGTAGAGCCCCATTTCACGAGGTCCCATGCAGGTCCCAGGAGGTCCTAGGATGGTCCCATGGGTTCCCTATGGGTCTCATGGGCTTTCCATGAGGCCCCATGGAGTCCCATGACGTCTCTTGAGGTCCTCCGGTACGTAGAGCCCCATACCGCGAGGTCCCATCGAGGTCCCAGGACGGTCCCAGTCTCTCACTGAGATCCCAGTAAAATATTTTCAGCAGGGCATCGAGGTACCGAGGCATAGAGAGGCTTCAACAAGTGCGTCACGTTAGAGTTGATTGTATACAAGATCAACATATACGAGATCTATCTCATATATGAGCATTCCGAGCTGCGATATAGTACATCACTGCCCTAGACCCGTTTGACCATTTCGGGTTCTACGACAGTTCATTTTTGAGCGAAGCGAGATGAGTAAGTTCTCCGCGCCCGAAACGGCCATGCGACCACAGATTGTATGAATTGACGATGAGTGCAACTTCCAAACATTTCCACGACGAATATCACCCGTTTATGAAAATCTACATTCATATAGGCTGGATGAAGTTCTATGATTGATTTGTTAAAATAAGAAAACTGTACCGGACATGACTCACTTCATTCAGAATTCTATACGTCCCTCTGGATTCTCTTATCTCGAGAAATTTTTCTTCAAATTGGATCACCAATCAAGCCGCTTCATCGATCCTTACAGTTATTGACTAACTTTCCATACCAAAATTGCAGATGTGCCACGAGGTCCCGTGGGATCCCATGTGACCCCAAGACTCGATTCCTCGCCAGCCTGATTATTTGTTTGCTCGTCACAGAGTGCTCTCGTTGGAGTTATCTTTCAGACTCGGTCATTTTTCGGGCTATCTCGACCTCCGCCAGGTTATTTGTCATTGATGAGAGTCTGACTTGCCCATGGCTTCTCGAAACATTCCTCCGACCAGGCCCCACAGAGCAATCTAGTCCGAGATTCCTTCAGACCTCGGTCCCACGAAGTCCCATAAGATCCCAGGATCCACTCGCCATTCACACTCGG
>JAPYYZ010032851.1:0-10257 GCA_030522705.1 Eretmocerus eremicus
ATGGATCGGATTCGCCCAAGTTTCGAGTATAATGCGCTCGTGAAACGTCTACAGTCAGCTGTTTTCTGAGTAACATATGGCTTTCAACCCGAGAATAGCGCACGTCTCTCCGTTTCAGATGAGTTATGGATAATTTACAAGGCCTCGATTGATGTATATGAGGTTAAAAAAATGTCTGTTGGCCGAGTCAATTAATGTATACTGGACTAGGACAACGTTTCTATGACATTCAAATTCGCTCTCATGTGAGCTCGCTGCACGAACATGATCAAGTCAGAATGGAATTTGAACCCAATGCATCAAATTAGTCAAAGGATCAATTCCATTTCCTTCCCAACAAGATGAAAAAACACCACTGTAGTTGATACACTTGATGTTGCATATTTGCACATCTATTTTTTCGTAAATTCACAATGATCTCTAAATAAGAAAATGGAAAAAAATTGAGAAATGCTGAGAAATATACAGAACCACGAGAATCAAATTCTCACAAGAATCGTCTTGATAACTATTATCAATCTAGAAAAAACATTTTCTGGTCTCTCAAAAAATCGTTCCTCGAGGATCAAAATGAGTTCAAACCCGGATGGTTGTTTGGGAATTGATTAATGTTTCTGCCTCTGTAGAACTGATAATGTATCTTAAATCAATTTTTCCTTCTAATGCGGGCGAGAATCGAATCGGAACGGATCTATATCTCATTCAGTGAAAGTTTGACCAAAGAGAAAACACTTGAACTTTTGTTCTCCAAGTAAAGAAAATACTCCAAGGAAGCATTTATTTTTGCGTCGAAGATGATCATACCGCATAATGATTCATACTTGTGAAATATAACTTAACAATCATTAATCAGTCTGAAATTCTTTCTTTTTGAACATTCAATTTTCGCCATTGGTTGAGCTCATTACCCATTCAATATCGGATTTCCAGTGGCCTATATATTGTTTCATGTACTTTTGATTAATCAGAGATGCAATTTCATGGTTGGAGAGATAGAAATGAGAATGAGAATAGGATTCGAGAGCACACGACGTTGGAGAGGAGCGAAAAGAACATCAACTCTAGCGCATGCATTCAAGTAATTTCGCTTGGAGATTGTTATTACAAGATGCTCTCTCTTATTCTTTCTATCCTCTTACTCTTTCACCTGCAGCTGATATTTTCTGCATTCCTCTGAATTGATGTTTCTTCGTGGATATCAGTGAGATTCTTTTCAAGAATGCACTTTGGACTCACATAAATATTTGCTACCGTTGATTCTTTTCTAAAATTAGCTCTGTTGAGTAAGAGCTTTATTATCAAGAATTCAACCAATTATATAATCTGGAAGTTCCGAAAGAAATAGTCCTGTTAAAGCATTCGATTCTATTTTCATCAATGAATATTCTTTTGTGTCTCATGTTAGTGTTGAAATAGAACGGAAAGACTTATGTATTGCGAAGTATTCACTTTTCATTTTCCATTTTCCCATGCAAGTATTGGGATTCGATGGAATCTGACATCAGTTTTTGAGGAATGATATCAGGGGCGTTCCATCCCGATTCCGATCTGTTTCTCCCTTGAATGAATACCAAAGCGAGGTCACTCACCCTTCAGATATTCCCATGAGTTTCTCTAGCTTTCATTGATCGTCAGGAATGGATCCCTCATGAATGAAGAGCTGCTCATTGTTGATACAAATATGACATATCTGCTTTTCCTGAGCATTTATGCTCACTGATCAATCTTGCTATGATCCAATTTTTTGCATAGCATCATCGGCAGTTCTGTTTTAATACCAAGAAGCACATTTTATTGATACTTTTTCAAATATTGATTGTAGCGTTGATTAGCCAGACTATCATATTCTATCATAGAATCATGGATGACTCCAAACTAAAACGGACATAAACATGTTGGGCGAAACCAAGTTTTCCGCTACATGCCATAGAAACCATAGCTGTGAATGTTCATACGTTGCCATAGAAACCATAGCTGTGAATGTTCATACGTGATTCAGTGAAAATCACTTTGATGTCAGTGCCGAACCGGTCGCAGTTCTTTTCCGCAAACCGGAAGTATCTTCGTATTGAGCCAAAATGGAATATATCCACTTCTCATGTATTGGCATCGTACTCAAAGTGGCTTTCATGATTTCCGGTGCAATTGGTTACAAGTTGAAAGATCGTAGCAAGAGATTGGAAACTGTCTAAGAATGACGAACGAAGTATGAGCCAATAGAATAGAAGCAATCAGAATCGCCAGTCAGGAGGATCTTCGTACATTTTTGTTCGAAATTTGTGCCAACAAAAATCAACTGAAGTGGAGCACTCAGTTATACGGGAATCGGACTCTCTTGACTTATTCTACAGATACCAAGTAAAGAATTCTTTTTACAGTATAACTTAGTTGTTTTCAATTGGTATCATTCCGAGTTCAACTTAAATATGAATCTCACTTCCGACTAAAATTTGTAACCGTGTTGTTTCTCGCAGAATTTCTTCTAGTCTAATTGGGAGTGGATCCTCTTTTCCCCCTAATCTAGGAGACGATATTGTACTCCATCAATTACTTTCTTTGACGGGCAGGGCGGAACTCTATCATGGAGAATAGGTAATTCTCCGATTGATTTAGCTCACCATGCGGGGATATTGGTAAATCGAGGAAATTCCTTGTTTATACCAACTGGAACTATAGTAACTTGAAACATTTTCGGATCTTACGTGACTAGGTGCGGAGTGCCAGTTAGGCAAAAATCGGATCTTTTGAGAGTTTCTGAATCGATTCCAAGTATATATCCCACTTGGTGTAGGAAAGATTCTCATTCTCGATTTTGTTTGACCCTTCCATGCCAAACTACCCCCAAATTATCGACTAATTGGGACAAATATAATAACCGTCTCAAGCATGAAAATCCATTCAATATCTCCTTGTTGTATATTTCAATTGATTCTATTACTCAAGACCGTTAACAACTTCAGATGAAAATTGCATCGAAGCACTTTATCGATGATGAACTGCATCATAGTTATTCATCCGCGTGGATAATGGAACATCTCTGATTAGAACCATTCATCGTCTCCTGTATAATAATGAATTCACTAGACAAATCACTCTACTCGACTGAAGATTGAAAAAATGATGTGCCTCAGTCTCGGCGGAAATCTAATTAGCAGAACATCAAATATTCCCAACGCTAAGATAAGACTTTTCAAGATTCATATTCGTTTGACAGAGAAAGATAGCAATTGTGTTTCAATGTACGCCATGACAGCTAGAATCTACTTATAGAAAATTGCAAACAAAGAAACAAACTCCCATCGTTATCTCGAAAGTGAATTGCTGGGAGTGGATGTTTCCATTGCATTACGCATTCAAATTGTCAAGTCTTGCAGATGCCGTAATGAAATTCCGCCAAAGTTTCTCTCCACACACGAGTCAAGTTGCCTTTCGGGAGTTCTATTTCAATCTCCCTCACACCGCTACACAATCACCCCCTGGCAAATGTAACAGTTATTGTAACGTCACCTCCTGACTACAACGACTTTCTTCCATCATCATTTGCCTCTCCGAATCGTTTCAATTCCCAGACGCAGAAAAATTTCCTCGAACGACAATAGTCACGCAATCGAAGATAACGAGGCATTCCGTAAACCTCCTCGACTGAAAAACACACTCGCACCCCTCGCTCGAAATTGTCGATTATCTATAGACAAAAGCGGACCGCCCGTCGCACTTTCTCTCGAGCGCAAAAAGTGAAATTCGCTGACGCACAAAGTCCCGGAGAGCGAATATATCGCCACTCGGCGGAAGTGAGCCACGTCTCAGGGGTCTCCTCTCGATTCCTATTTCACCCGCGCAGCTTCATTTCGCAAAGGCGAGAGGAAAATCGTCGTGTATGCTACGCGTATTTTTTTTTTGCACATCGAGTACGTGGGATTGAAAGCAAGGATGAGGCCTCGGGACTAGATATCGCGGTGGCCGCTTTTAATTGGACTCCGCGATATACGCGTTGGCGTGGCTATATGAGCGTGAGGCTGACCGGATGAAGTGGAAAATCCGAGGATACCGTCAGACGCGAGGTTGGCACTGTTGGAGAGCGACACGGGCTATGCGGAGGCTTATGCTAATCTCGGGGAATTTCATGTTTTTGTGCCATATGTCTTCCGTACACGGATTTGGGCATCTAGAACGTGAGATGGATTCAGAGCAGTTTCCGAGGCTAAAAAGGTGAGGCGGTCACTTGGTGGTTTAAATTTATTCGATTACTCGTTCGAAATTTAGGAACTCTGGATTTTCGTCTTGATCGAGATGAGATGGGCTTAGACGTTGACGTGCGCTTTTGAGATGGATGGATATGAGGACTTTTGACTGTATAACGGTTCGAGTTTTGGTTGGATCATGTAGAACGTATTTTTACTCTGAAAAGCTCTAGAGTGGAGATTGAAAAAGCTTCTGGGAAAATCACAGCTGAGGGTGTCGTCTACGTTTTCTTCACCAGAAAGATACTTTCTCCAAGATCAGGAGAGTTTATTGGATCGGATTGTAAACATCCTTTAGCATTTAGAGTTAACCCGTTTACTTTGGTACTGACTTCCGGCACTCGCAATCACTTCCTGATGGTCAGAACATCAATTCTAGTGCCAAAACTTCAAAAAATGGCAAAATTAGCGAGTCGAACGTTTTTCGATTTTAATTTTTTTCCTCAAACACGAAGAACTGTTGAAACTCAAGTCATGCGCCAACATAGTTCTACCATGTCAAGAGAACTCCTTGAATTTTTCCAAAAGTTATCAAGAAATATCGAAAATAGTACTTGCCTAGTATACCCGACATCGAAAGTCAACGGATTAACTTGAATCATAAGAATACGGGCCGCGATCTCTTTCATCGCTGAAAATCTGGAGTAGACTCAATAAATAAAAACGTGCAGGATACTCGATGTTGCAAAACTCAATCGTTGTTTGAATCATTCTGTAATGATCTCCTTTCTCAATCCAACATCTCCCGGCCAGCTGAATCTCTACATCAACAAAATCACCCCAGAATACCATCTCGATTTTCTCTACACAACCAAGCCGAGATTCTCAAATAGCCTCACAGGCAAATTCCTCTCTCTCTCACTTCAAAAATTCAGATCGCGCCAGGCTGCACAGCCGTGGCTCGAGAGTGCAGCTCTCGAGAGGCACTTTACAACGAGATCGCATAAAAATTCCAACAGCCCTCTTTTCGCCCCTTTCCATCCATACATCGCCTACACCCCAGAGACACGTACTCGCGACACATGCACTCGTTCCCGTAAGACTTACTGCAACTGCAGTTCCGCTATGCAAATATGTTTGCCTGCAATTTTTTGCCTCGTCTCGACAAGTTCAATATATATCAACGTCGTCCTTTGTGACGACGCGGACTTTGAAATATTGAATGGGCACGACGTATCGCTCGCGTGTAATGTACGGTCCGCCCGACGTAATTAGCGAGGCGCTCAATCCAGCGGGATCAATTGGCCCTCTCTCGCTCGCGAATGACAATCGGGGGCGATTCTGACGTCGAAGCTCGCCTCTTCTGAATAATAAACTCGATATTACTCTCTGTTGCATCGACGAGGAGCCGTCTCTCGTGACGATCGTCGATTTATTGCGTCACTTGACCATCTCACTGCCAATCTCTCGAGCATCGATGAATCGAGCCGCTCTTCGTCATACGCGACAAAGAATTTCATCGCTTCATACTATCAAACGCGAGTCAACAATGCGATCGGTTATAGTATAGACTCTTTCGCATCGAACCGATTGATTTCGATTCTGAGGCCACGAACAATATCTCATGTGTGTTTTTTTTTCAAAGGCATCCCTCATACGACGCGTTTCATTCAACTCGTTCGGTTTCACATTCTCTTTGCTCGCTTGCGTTTGTAAAAGTTGAATTGTATCGAGGCCGCACAAAGGCGTCGGAATAATGAGGAAAACTCGCTGCTCGGTGTTGGGAAAATATACACAGAGTGACGCGCGCGATTCGTACAGTCGTCGTCGAGCTGCAGTGAAAGCGACAAACTCGCTCGCGTCATGCTCAAAGAGCGGAGAATTTCGAAACGAGAGACGAAGAAATGAGAGATTTGCGAGAAAAATATCGCCTCTTCGGAGTATACTCTTCATCTGATGCGCAATTGCTCTCTATCGCGCTTGCAAAAGAAGCCACTCGCTTTGCTCTACTTTGATGAGTTTCAGCGGGGTGGAAATTAATTCCCATTTTCGAGGAAAGCTCGCTCAACAAAAGCTAGAATGTAATTTAGTCCTCGCCCTTTTACGAGGGCAGCAAGGCACTCGAAATTCCGGAAAAAAGCTCCTCCCAATAAATTGACCCAAATCAAATTTCAATCCCCAGAACCACGCACATCCTGTGTATCCTCATACATCTCTCGACCCTTTCTGCGTAGTTGAGATTCAAAGCGATCAGGTAAATAGCCTCGAGGCGTCCGATCTCGTCAGAAGCGAGGGGCCAAACTTCCCGAGTACGTGCCTCGCTCAATCGAGCCTCTCCTAATGGTCTCTACAGCGCCTCTAACCTATTGCGAATGATCCTCACGTCAATTCTTACGGCGGAGCGAGTGCCTGATGCCACAGACGCGATCTACGAATTTATACTAGCTGCGTGCCCATTGCGTTATCCGAGGCGTCGCTCGTAACTACGAAGCGTCACCATTACTCGGGATACTGCGGAAGTTGCTCGCGTGCATCGCGTCTGGCGTCTCTTGGTCGTTCGACGCAATATCGTCTAATCGTGACGTATATGGGTATGTGTGGACGAGCTGGATTCGATCGGGTGAGGAAGTTGGAGCGGATACCTGCTTATTGGATGTGGGAGACGTATGTGGCCTTGGGATTTTACCGGAGCTTGAGATTGTCTGGAAGGTCGTGGGATTCGAACATTCGAGCTTGCGAGGTGAGAACGAGGAAGCTTCCTCGATGGGTAATCGGAACTCGCTCTGATGGAAACGTAGAATAGGGATATGTGATTGTTACGGTATGTGGGTGAGTCGTATGGGCTGTGGATGTACATGCCTTTTGCTAGTGGAGAGATTGAAGACCGATCGATTTATGTCTTTGTTGAGTGACGTCTTGATTTTGCTGATTTTTTATCATTCTCTTAGCTTCCAGAAATTTTACTAGCATTCGCTCGATGCAGGAATCTTTCATGCATATTTGTAAGAATTATTGGTATGGAGTCCATCGATTTTTATCTTTTCTTTGATTATTTTTTTCTTGAATTCATCGAGGACTTCTACCGACGAAGAAGTCTTGGAGTTTAGAGTCTTCAGAGTGATTTGATTCGCGGTAACTATAGATCATAACTGAATCATTCATGGTAATGATATTCGGTTTATACATTGCCCGTGAAATTCGTAAACGGATTCGGTGGAAGGATATGTCGAAGATTCAAAATATCAACTACAAAAAATTTGGTAGAGAATTCTCCGATTTATTTTTTGTTGTTATTGTTGATCTGATCACCATACATATCGAGATAATGAATCATCCAGATGGATTGAATGATACAGAGGACCATATTAAAATGTCCTCTCACTCGTATATCGAATAAAACACTCGATTCGAGCCATGCGATGAATGTACGTGATATCGTCATTACTCCAGTCTTATATTAGATTCAAATTGCTTCCGAAGCAATTTGGAACCCAAAATTGCTTTCCAGAGCGAAAATCAGAGCCACGCCAAAAACATTGACGTCACTTTGCGAACTCGATGCTTCCCCATCCCCTATTTCGATCCCTGAAATTTTCGTGATATGGATTTTCGAAAAATCGAATTTCAGGATGATTCCTCCTATTCACTCGGTGAAAACTCAGTCCCTCTGCAAATTCGAGCTTTTCAATTTCCCATTCGATTCGATTTTTCTTTTCATAGCCGTCCACCTCGAACTTTTTCAAATACCTGTTGAATTTCAAACTTGGACAATCGAGCATTCGACAATAGTAGCTTTATATTGATCTTTCCAAATCAAATTGATCCTTTATTTATTGCGTTTCTGACATCATCGATCAACATACACGTGTAATATGAACTGTGAGTACACTGATCGTCAAGAGTTTACACGTCAAATACGAGTCACTAGTCACATACTCCCTCCTCAATAGCTCGAACCTCGCAAGCTTAATGATACCAGAAGCATCGCAAGCTCGCCCAATCACAGCTCGAAAAATCAAGTTTCCCGCGCACCGTACAATCTACGGGACGCAGTAAAAGCTCGGACCTGCTCGAGTTACTCGAGCTCAGGCTCTATCTCATCAGCCGGTCTCCGCTTCATCAATGACGATTCGCATAAAGTTGCAAGCGCGAGGAGTCCCTCGGAAGCCGTTTCGTGGTCGACGGGCAGGGCGCGGCGATTTCCTCAAAAATTAAAGTTTTTCAATTTAAACTTACGAGCTGGTGCGAGCTGCTTCTGTGGCTGCGCGGACGCAATCGCCCGTTCGACTCGAGCTTGCGCGGCTTTCCGTGTGACCTACATAAACATCGGTTTTCCGCGCGCGCGTTTCGAGTTGAAACACATAGGCGAGAGTATCTAGCTCGAGCGCGTCGCCTCTCGTGTATACGCGGCCACTTTATTAAAATGCATCAAAGTTCGCGACAGCTTGCAATGTATGCGAACGAGGAAAAATGCATCGCGGGTATAGAGAGCGATTTTCAGTGCTGCATTCGCAAACGCGGCCGATGTTGAGTGGCGCGTTTTTACGTGTGGAAGTGCGATGCGCGATGAGCTTGCGCGGAGCTTTTCGAGCTTTCGGCTCTTTGGAGATTTTGTGTAACTACGTAGATTGTGTACGCCTCTTTCGAGGGGATTTTGAGAAATAATGGTCGGGACTGAGCACCAAGATTCGTAAAGCTTTGGTAAAAAGAGGGAAATTGTTGGGGTGACTTTGAGTTTTTTACGCAGAGAAATTCTGATGATGAATCGAATTTTATTCCAGAGTGAACGTGACTATCGCTCAAGGTTGATGAGATTGAACTTCATTATGAACGTAGTTCTTACAATACTTGAATTTGAATTTTTCGGATTGTAATTTTTATTACAAAGGGAGAACAGATGTGATCCGGAAGCGAGGGATACTGACAATATTTTTTGCGAGGTTCGCAACCTAGTAGAGTTTCTAAATTAACTCATACCGGTATGTTCCTTTTTCCTACAAAAATTCCCTGAAAGTAAAGAAACAATCAGGCTGGAATAGTGGAGCTTCCTCGATATCATTCATATTTTTCTAATAACGCGTGAATTGGCAGTTCATCTCTCAAAAATTTTCACGCAACCCGGTCGGACAAATCATGAAAATTCAACCTTACCAAATGTATCCGTCCTGATGCAAACGATTCTCAAAAATTTGCAAACTCTACGAGAAGCGACGTGCCTCGAGTCACGCGCAAGACAAGAAAGTAGCCCGCAAGCTCTCTCTTAAAAGGTATCAATATCGATCCGCTGGAAGCATGTCATGCGGCCGCGGGGTTCAATCACTCGTTTTAATCGTCGTCGTCGCCGTCGTCGTTGTCGTCATCGTCCGCGAGTCGATTTAATAAGCCCGCGCGCAAAAAGCTCGTCCCGGATTATATAGCGCGGCTCGTTCGTGTCTCGTATCGCACGTGAGCGAGGCCGCGCCGAATGAAAAAAGAAGCTCGCGGCATATTTTTCTCTGCCAACCCCCTTCGCTCCGTATAGAAGCCATCGCATGCTTCGGGTGATAAAGCTCGGGCGATGAATTTTCATTACCCCAATGAAAACACTCGTAAATCGAGCTGCGAAACGGGCTAGGCTCTTCGCGCAGCTGCTCCTCGGCCTGTATATAAGCCTGAAAAGCGGGGGATAAAATCGCCTGCTTTAAAACGAAGCTCTCGCACTCAGTATACTCTCACGTACGTATAATATGGCTTGGATGGCGCGCAAATGTCGCAGGCTTTGCAAGCTCTCACTTTCGCACTCGTTTAACCTACATTATATGCTCGCGCCTACATACGAGCTTTAGCCTCTCGAGCTTTGTCGTGAAATTAGCTTGCGCACAAGAGGGCGAGATTCGCGCTCGAATGTTTGAAGCTCTCTCCTCCCGGGGGCTAAATTCGTTTGATCTCGCCCCGGGGCGATAACTCGCGAGAGGGACGCGAGGGTGAGGTAAGCAACGCCATCGGATTGGAGGATACTTAACCCCGTTGTCCTTCTCTCTTACCAACCCCGCTTCGCTGAATATGAAAAATGTGAGAGACCCCCCGAACTTTGTAC
>JAPYYZ010033173.1:0-10984 GCA_030522705.1 Eretmocerus eremicus
CTTACTTGAAATGCTTCCGCAAATTGTTCATAATTTGCGTCTTCTGGCTAAAGAGCGTGCTCAAGAATGTAATTACAAGTATGTGTGGGTCCGGGATGGGAATTTGTATGTACGCAAGCAAGATGGTAGCGAGAGGATTGCTTTTGTGACTGAGAGTGATCTGGATAGGATTTCATGACTCCCTTCTCGTACTAAATCTCAGAATAAGGTAGTGATGCGAACGTCATTGCGGGTGGCTCAGGTAAATGCTAGTTCATTGAAAGAGCACTTCGATGGAGTTGCTGTATTCCTCCGTGATCACGAAATCGATGTGTGCGCTCTTTCTGAGACATGGTTGACTCCAAATTATGATGATTCTCTGTTTGCAATACCTAATTATTCATTTGTGCGGAATGACTGTGGTCTGCGTTCTTTCACTGGAAAAAGGGAATACATGCAGGGAGGTGCCGTTGCTATTTATGTCCGAGATGGCTTGAGTTATGAGGTGTTAGATCCATCCAAGATCACAAGTATTGAAGAGACTGAATATATTCTGCTGGATGTAAGACGCATGATAATCGCAATGTCCTGGTAGCATCAATCTACCGTCGTCCTAGAGGGAATGTGCTAACAAAATTTCTTGCAAATCTCCAGAATGTTTCCCATTCACATCGTAACATTATCCTTGCTGGTGATCTCAACTCAGACTTATTATCTCAAGATTATTACCCTTTTCACCTGCGTGACTTGATTCATGAATATTCTTCGCACTGTGTTCCTTTTGATTCCACTCATTACCTTGAGAATAGCGACACTTGGATCGATGTTATTCTTACGGACTCTGCACATAAGGTAGTGAGCCAGTTGAAATCAAGTGCTCCGTTCATGAATGGTCATGATTTTTTAGTGATTGAGTACAAATTTCCCTCATTCGTGAAGAACGTAACCACAATTACCTCGCGTGACTTCCGTAATTCCAATGCATCAGTATTTACCGAGCAGTAAGAAGCTGGAATGCGTGACATATCATTGTGCACTTGTGGAAGTGTGAATGAATCTTTAAGAACTTTCCAGGCAGTAGCTCTAAATCTGCTCGATCAAATGGCACCCTTATCAACCCGCGCTATTCGAGAAGGGTTAACTTCCTGGATTACTCGCGAGCTCAAGGCGAGGCCGTACGACGGGGCCATATTGGAGAAAACCTAGTGAATTGTAGGTGGCGCCACCACGACAATTTGAACGAAACGAGATGTCTAACCCAAGGTATTATTTCTATGCTCCGTGAATATTTATCTGCAACATCATTGAGATGATGGGAGTTTTTCCTCCGAATACCGGGGAGGATCACGGGCGAAACTCGCTTTTCGACCGTCGGAGCGGAGTATACAAAACTGACAAAAATCCCTCTCGGTTCATTCTAGAGTCTCGGATCCATCCCAAAAGTGCTGGTGAATGATCTCTGACATTTCAGAGATCATCTGCATCATTTTCTCGATGATAGAGGATCGTTCTTCTATTACCAGGTCGGATCACGAGCGAGACTCGCTCCTCGACCCTCGGAGGGAAGCGTACAATACCGACAAAAATCACTCCCGTTTTTTTCTAGGGTCTCAGATCCATAGAAAAGTATGAGTGAATGATCCCTGACATCTCGGGGATCATCTGCATCATCTTCTGGATGATAGAGGATTTTTTTCCTATCACGAGGTCGGATCGCGAGCAAGACTCGCTCCTCGACCCTCGGAAAGAAGCGTACAAAACCGACAAAAATCACTCTCGTTTCCTTCTAGAGTCTCGGATCCATCCCAAAAGTGTTAGTAAATGATCTCTGACATCTCAGGGATCATCTGCATCATTTTCTGGATGATAGGAGATTTTTTTCCTATTACCAGGTCTGATTGCGAACGAGACTCGCTCCTTGACCCTCGGAGGGAAGCGTACAAAACCGACAAAAATCACTCTCGTTCTTCTCTAGACTCTCGGATCCATCCCAAATATTCTAGAAAGTGATCTGAAAAGTCTCAGGGATCATTTGTATTATTTTGGGAACGATAGAGCTTTTTTTCCCTATTACCAGGTCGGATCGCGAGCGAGACTCGCTCCTAGACCCTCGGAGTGAGGAGTACAAAACCGACAATAATCGCACTCGTTTTTCACTAGAGTCTCGGATCCGTCCCAAAACTGCTAGAAAGTGATCTCACAAGTTTCAGGGATCATCTAGATCATTTCCGAGATTATACATGATTTTTCACCAATTCCCAGGCCGGATCGCGAGAAAGATTCGCTCCTCGACCATCGGAGTGAGGAGTACGAAACCGACGAAAATCGCACTCGTTTTCTTCTAGAGTCTCGGATCCGTCCCAAAACTGCT
This sequence comes from Eretmocerus eremicus, assembly GCA_030522705.1. Classification (NCBI taxonomy): domain Eukaryota; kingdom Metazoa; phylum Arthropoda; class Insecta; order Hymenoptera; family Aphelinidae; genus Eretmocerus; species Eretmocerus eremicus. The sequence continues at coordinate 2,351 of JAPYYZ010033173.1, forward strand.
AGGAAGTGTTTAACACGTCTCAGGGATTTTCTTCGATCATTTCCGAGATTATACAGGATTTTCTACCAATTACCAGGCCGGATCGTGAGAGAGACTCGCTCCTCGACCCTCGGAGTGAGGAGTAGAAAACCGACGAAAATCGCACTCGTTTTTTTCTAGAGTCTTCGATCCGTCTCAAAACTGCTAGGAAGTGTTCAACACGTCTCAGGGATCATCTACATCATTGCCAAGATCATACAGGATTTTTTACCGATTACCAGGTAGGAGAGCGTGCGATAATCGCTCCTCGACCCTCGGGCGGAGGAGTACAAGGCCGACAAAAATCGCTCTGGTTCTTTTTTAGAGTCTCGGATCCGTCCCAAAACTGCTGAAGAGTGGTCTCACAAGTCTCAGGGATCATATCGATCATTTTCAAGATTCTAGAGGATTTTTCCCCAATTACCAGTTAGGATAGCGGGCGAGAGTCGCTCCTCGACCCTCGGGCGGAGTAGTACAAAACCGACAAACATAGCTCTGGTTTCTGGAATTCAACTGCTCCGATATTGCATGTCCCCGGGCTCATAACAGGTGTGGAAGTGTTGAAACCTTCATCACCATTGAAGCTACATTACTTCCAATTTCGAATCACGCGCGCGTGCCACTGATGCTGCCGACTCGAGATTCTCAGAGTGGCGCCATCTCTCGGACTGCGAGCGCCGGGCAAAGATTCGACCAGCTTGTGCTCCGCGGGCCGGCAGGTTAGACTTTCGCGTTCGCGTTTCAGAGATTGCAAGAGTTTTATTGTGAGCAGCGGGATGCGGGTGTGCTCAACGTCATCACTAAATCCAGGAAAATTGCGCTATGAAGAGACATCCGGGCTAACCCATCGATCAGAGGCACAGCGATTGATTGTGTGCACGTCGGCTCATGCGTCCACCTTCATGCAAGCAGACGACGAATTGGGTGAGTTTTGCAATAACAAGTTCTCCGTATTTTCTCTGTGATGTCTCTTCAAAGCGCAATTCTTTGATGCATTCTGTGAATGCACGTCAAGTTTGAAGTCGATCCGTTTTGTCTATCTTGAGATATTCTTGAAACGGAAAAGTCACTAGATTACGTAGTAAAACAGAGCTGTACGGCCTTCCCTTAAGATGGGAGTCAAGGAACGCGATAGGATTCATAAGCAGGCAAAGAAGGCGGGTAGCTTGAGCCTGTGGCCTGACTATAAACAACTTTGTAAGCAATTGAAACTTGAAATGGAGAAGGCGAAGAATGATTATTGCTTGAAGTCAATCGCCGGAGCTTCTGGTAAATCGGGCTATTGGCGCGTCTTACGCAAACTTGGATTATTGAAAGATACTAATAAGTCACCGTTGGAATATTTCTCAGCCCGCGACTTGAATAAATATTATTCTGAAATGTCCAGTCAATTCCTAACTGCTCGTTACCTACTTTACGTTCGATCATTGACAGTCCTGTCAGTCTCGATCTCCCGAGTTTCGCTTCCAGCCAGTTGATGGCATCTAGGTCTATGATGCTATGCTCAGTCGCCTACCCAAATCTAAAGGGCAGAGCTGTGACGGTTTATCGCTCTGTTATTTTGAATCCGTTTTATCATCACTTGTGCCATACTTTGTTAGCCTATTCAATCTATCTCTTGGAACCTGTCAATATCCGGAAATGTGGAGAAGATCTCTCGTTACACCCTCGAGTAAAGTCTCGCATCCAAGATTGCCGTCGGACACTAGACCAATTTCAAACTTACCGCACTTCGCCAAAGTCTTCGATACTATTGTAACTACCCAGCTAATGGTCTAGTAACACTCCAATTGCTCTTTGACTTCAAGACCGCGTTTAGCAGTGTTGATCACGAAGAACTTCAACGTAAAATGAAAGAAATAAACTTCCCCAATAAGTCAATTACTTGCTTCCACTCGTATCTGAGTGGAAAATATCAAGCCGTGATTGACGCAGGTGGAAAATTATCTGAGTTTGAGCCGGGCACCTCGGGTTTCCCGCAGGGCTCAAACCCTGGCCCAATCATTTTTTTAATATTTATTGACCCGATCTTGCGGGTACTAGGGTAAGCCATCAGAGTCAACGTCTATGATTGAAAAATTGAACGAAGATGCATCACACATTGTTCAATAGGCAGTGAACTACAAACTCCGTTTAAATATTCCCAAAACGCAGGCTATATTGGGTGCATCAGTGCAATATCACATAAGACTGGACGCGCAAACACTGCAACCAATCATTGTTGATGGTACCACCATACCTTTACCAGAGTCAATAAAAAATTTAGGTGTCATTTTTTCGAAAGACCTCTCATGGAATTCACACGTAGCAAGTATCTGCTCTAAAGTTCATGGAGTCTCACATAAATTACGTTACCGTCATCATTTTCTATCGTGGGACCTGAGAAAGTTGTTGGTAAATGCACTTATACTGCCTTTTTTCGATTATGCTTGCTTGATATATTATGACCTATCAGGGTATTTCGAGATAAAGCTGCAGCGTCTTCTCAATACTTGTGTTCGATTCATATTTCAATGTCCGCGTGATGCTGCTCTGAAACCCTACTATGAGCGCTTGCATTGGTTGTCGTTATCTGGCCGTCGTCAATACTCCTTGTCTGTGCAGGCGTACAGGATATTTTTGACAGCCACCCTAAGTTACCTGAACGACTTATTCAAATCACTAGATGATGAAGTCCGGCGTTCGCAAAGAATCGATGCCACTGGAGGGAGGGTTCCTTTAGCGCGCGCTGCAGCTTACGGCAAAGCATTCTCCCAGCGAGCAATTGTAACTTGGGAATCAATCCCAGTAAACGTTCGCTTGCTGGTACCAATAGAGGCATTCAAGAGTGCAATTTTCACTCACAATTATGAGAAGGGAGTCATTTAAATAAATCCTCTGTGTTGATGTAGTTTGTATCGAACGTATGTTGCGTGTGCTGCGATCCAAACCATTGAATGGATTGGTATCAAATATGCATATCTTTCCTAGTTTAAAATTCATGCAAATAGTGAGTTTTAAGATTTTAATTGCAAGAATTGTACTTATATGTGTCATTTTTTATTGCCATACGGTCTTCGTGACCACGGCATAATAAACCATTAATCAATCAATCAATTTCTCTCTCTCTCTCCCCCTCTCTCTCGCTCTCTCTCTCTCTCTCTCTCTCTCTCTCTCTCTCTCTGAAGAGCACCGCGAGGTGTCAATGCTACCCGCATTGACACCTCGTGGTACTCTTCCATCTGTACTCTAGCAGACGAGCACTATAGCCAAGTCGTCGGCTCGATCGGTGGTCTCTCCTAACTCGCAATATGGCATAGCTATCAAGCCGTCATCAGCTGTGGAGGGTCCCCCGTCACTGCCCCCACCAAGCGACTGCCCACCGCCAGCGTTGGTGCCACAGACGTGAGGCGTTCATACTATGCGCAGCGTAGCATCAGTCGCGGACCGTCTCCCCAGTCGCCGACGCCAGCGCGCTCTACACCTCGCGCAGCGAAACTACCACCGGCAGAAGTTTCGAATGCTGAAGGCTCACGCCAATCGCCACTTATCACCTCTGGCCACGGCGGAAAGTCAGTGAACTCATCAGAGGCAGGAACAACGACGCTGCAATCAACCCCGAGTACAGGTCCTGTGTCGTCCTGGTACTCGCCCGCCTGAGATTTGGCCCCGAAATAATCAGTACGCCCACTCCCAGTCTCGTAGCTCCTGCTTCGAGGAGGTTATGAGCGTCTTTGCTTCTCTGGAGATTCGCCTGCAGGAACTTAACAATTTCCACGCTTATTTTGGCGCCTGCCTGCTGCTCTCACCTATTGGTATGTAGTGCAGCATCGCCCCCCAGACCTATGGTTGCTGTCCAACCGCAAGGTTTCTCAGCTGAGGCACTCGGGCTCCTTCACTCCGCAGTTGAGCGCTATGTGGCCTCCCTCGCCACAGTTGAAGCATCGCTTTGATCGGCGCTCCTGCGGTTCATTGCACCTTGCAGACGAGTGGCCTTACTGGACGCAATTGTGACACCTCGAGATACCACCTTTTTCACGAATCCGAGCAATGACGAAGTCCACTCGGATTTTTCCCTTGCTCAGCAGGCCCTGTGCTAGCTCCGCAGGGACTGTGATCACCGCGACCTTGATACCCCTGTAACCCGGGCGTATCGTTCTCGCAGTGATACTCCCTGCGTGCTCTGCACCAAGGACAGCCACGATGGCTTCCTTGACCTCTTGCAGCGTGCGGACATCGTCAATGTCCAGCACTTCCAGCGTGACAATTGGAGTTAGGCGTCACACCACTCCCGAGTCCTGGATTGCACCCTTGATAGCATCCTCAATGGAGCTTGCCTTGACCCCCTTTTCTAGCTCTATCAGGAGGCGTTCGCCCTTCGTTCTCCGAAGTTTTGGAACGTTTGGAGCAACTCCCTCAGCGCCCCCTCCTGGCTTGACTTTCTTGAGCATGTCCGCATAGGATAAGCTACTTTCTTTGACCTCGACGAGGACTGCATCAGGTCTGACTCTCTTCTTATTTCTCCGACCTCTTCTTCTCTCCCCTCTGTTTCTCTCGGGCCTTCGGGGCGTCCGCCATGTAGCTCCTCCCACGTACCCTGCGCCTCCCAGCCTTCTCCCAGCCTAGGTCACTATCCATGGGCTGGCTGCCCACGGAACGGAACGAGAGTGGAGTGCAAGGCGTCGATGCATCCGGCTTCGAGCTCCCGGCTCACTGCTCTGGCACAGTGAGCCGGAGCGGTCTAAGGGCCACTTGCTTCGTTCTCTTTCTCTGGTCCTCTTCCCCAGTGGTGGGACTCGTGCGGCCTCTCTTGTTATGGCCCCCTTGCCCGGGGTTCTGGGCGGATGGAGCGGGTCTTCGCTGAGCTAAGAAGGCTGCCGCCGCCGCTGCGGTTTTCTCGGCCACATTCTCCAGAGCTGGGCTGAGCTTGGCCTTGAGCTCCGCAGCCTTCTTCCTGGCCTCTTTGAGCCCCTTGCGTAAGGTCGCTACCCTCTTGACAAGCTCTTTCGTTGATTTTTTGGCAGTGGCATGCTCTCCTACATCCTCGGTGATGCCGTCGAGTAACTTGAGCATTCCCAAGGAGCTCTTTTTCTCTCTCCTGGGCTTTGCTGTACTTACACCATCTCATTTTGAGGTCAGCAGCTTCTACCTTGTTCACCCTCTGGGCACTAGGAGGTGCAACGAGGCTCGGCTGCTGCGAGCCACTCACTCTTACTTCGACTTGGTTGTCGTCGTCGACGACATCCATAATCGTTATCGTGTCTTGCTCTCCACACGATATTGGTGTTCGAAGCCTCCCAAATTCGTTATTATTTCTGCCATTTTCTGTTGTTTAATCCCCCCCTTACTCCTGTGTAGATGTTTGTGTGGGTGGTCAAAACTATCCGCCCTATCCAGCACCGGTCTTCTGTTCCTGAATCCTCCCCCTTGCCGACTGAGCTTACAGTCCGGTGGCCTTGGTCGTGCCAACCCCCGCACCCAACAGCATGGTCCCCTCGTCACCAACTGGCATTGACTATAGAAGCGGGATTTGGGGTATCCCCCCTACCGTTGTGTGGGACGAGCCCCCACTCGTGGTTAGCGAGAGTCCGACCTCCCCCAACTACCGGCGGCCCGAAAACGAAAGACTGGTTTTAACGCGGTACCCTCCAGAGTGGGCTCGGATACGGTGATGAGAGGATCCCCTTCCAGAGACCATCATGCTGGAAGCGCGGAAAGTGTGCAGTGTGTGTGGTGTCAGTGTGCATCGCAGTAGCTCCATCGCCGAGTCATTCCCAAGTATGAGTCGCTGTAGATTGGATACGGATCCCGGGAGGACAAGTCCCCTCGGGGCCCCTCCGTGTCGTTACCCCAGTGGACGAGAGCCTGAATCGGCATTCCACCACGTCTTACCTTGCGGTTGTAACTCTTGCTGATTGTCAGCGGTAGAGGAACCCATCTCTGGGTCGCCGCGTCTCACCTTCCCTCTTTTGAGGTCGCCTCCGGGATACTTCGTTTCATGGAATCGCTGCGGGTGTGGAGTGTTTCGTGTTGTAAGTGTAGTCTCCTCGCCTGCGATTGCTTGATTCAGCAATACACCAAAACTCTGGTGCTTCACTATCCGCAACCTGTGGACGCACCCGGTTGCATGGAGAATGCTCGACCCTAAGGAGAGGGACCCGGGGACCCGGAACCCCAACCTTAAGGCCCCGGAGCCAGGTATCTTTTTTCTTTTTTTGTCAATAAGGCTAATCTGCTCGCAGACGTTGTAACGGTTTGTGCCTCTGGGTTCACACAGAGCACGGCACCGCCTAAGCCTGCCCACTACTTGGGATAATATCCACCATGTCCTAACCAACCAACCCTGGGACCGCCTTCGCATTACTTCGGGGTGGGGAGAGCGTCACGCGCCACGAAAGCGCGTCTCTCTGGATCTGCAGCTCTGCTTTCTTCTCTTCAGGTCGTCCGGTATTGATCACTCTCCAAGTCGTCGATGTCAGCTATGCAGCGCCCCTTGCCTGGTGCTGCAATGTCCGTTTGCGCTCTTCTTTTCAGATGACCGCCGCCACAATGAAATCGGCGATCCTAACCTACGTCGCCTTATTGCGGAGCATGGTTGGCACGAGGTCCTCAGGTTTGAGCTGAGCCCCAAGCCAATCCATCAGCTCCGCTCCCTCTGTACTCTCATCCTCACACTGGAAGAGTGCGTGTTCCGCGTGGTCCCAGTCGGCCCCACACATCTGGCAGGTCGGAGTTTCCCTCTTCTGAAACCGCTCCAGGTACTCCCCGGAGCAGCCATGCCCGCTTATCGCCTGCGTCAGCCAATAGTCCAGCTCTCCATGAGGCCGATCGATCGACCTGGCTATGTTCTGAATCAGTCGGCTCGTCCAACGACCCTCGGTTGACCTTTCTCACTTCTTCTGTCATTTCTCCACTGTCTCCGCCCGTTCAACCTCTCGGATTAGGGCCTTCCGGGTCGGGTTCAGCTCCACGCCGTTGCTCTTGAGAGCCTTTTGCCTCTCCCATATCCGCCCCCTTCCAGTGACTAGCAGGCGGATTGGTGGAGTACCTGCCAGTACGGACGCTGCGTCATAGGACACGGTGCAGTGGGCGTTGATCGTCCACAGCGCGAGACGCCGTTGGACTGGGCCTAGCTTCCCATCGATCACGGCCTCGCTGGCTATTCGACCCCAGATGGCCGCACCGTATAGCATGATGGAGTAGCTCACGGTGCTGAATAAAGCTTTTCTGTTTGGCTAAGGCCCTCCAATATTTGGCAGTAGCCGCTGGAGAGCGCTGCCTACTCTGTCTGCCTTCAGGACAGTCTCTCTAAGCTGGGCCCCGTAGTTTCACTTGTCGTCGAACCACACCCCTAGGGACTCGAGTTCCCTCTGCGAAGAGATCTCGTGTTCGTTGATTGTCAACACAAGCATTTGGGAGATTCTCCTTTTCGTAACTAGCATCCTTTCGCATTTCTGCTTTGCCAGCTCAAGGTGGTTATCGGGGAACCACTGGCCAACGCGGTGAAGAGCCTCGTTGCCAAGACATTGGACTTCCCACGCGGTTTTCCTGACAACAACTAGTGCCGCTCTCACTATATTTCTATCAGAACAGGCAAAAAGTGTTTGCCCCACGTCGTCCCAGTCCGCCTCGCACATCTGGCAGACCGGGGTTCCCCTCTTCCAAAACCGCTCCAGGTACACCCCAAAACAGCCAGTCCACTGAAAGCCCGCGTCAGCCAGTAGTCCAGTTCGCCGTGGGCCCAGTTCACCCACTTGTCTGAATTCGGGATCAACCGGCGCGTCCACGCGCCCTTGGTTGAGCTGTCCCACTCCCTCTGCCGATCGGCCACTGTCGCCCCCCTTTCAGACTCTCGGATGAAGGCCTTCCGGGTCGGGTTCAGTTCCACTCCGTCGCTCTTGAGGGCCTCTTGGTGGTCCTATATGCGCACTCGTTCTGTCACCAGCGACCGAATGGGTGGTGTGCTCGTTAGCACGCATGCTGCTTGCTGCGACACCGTGCAGTAGGCGCTGGTGGTCCGGAGCGCCATACGACGCTGGACAGGGCCCAGCTTCGCATCGATCACGGACCCCCTGGCTTCATGGAATAACTCACGGTACTGAGTAACGGTGTTCTATCTGGCTTCGGCCCGCCGATTTTTGGCATGAGCCACTGGAGAGCACTGCCTACCCTATCTGCTTTGAGCGCGGCTTCACAAACCTGTGCCTCGTGGCTCCGATTGTCATCGAACCACAGCCCAAGGCACTTCATTTCCCTCTTGGTTGGGATCTCATGTCCGTTGATGACGAAGATAGGCTTCTCAAAACTCCTCCTCTTTGTAACGAGCATCCCCTCGCACTTGTGTTCGGCCAGTTCCCAGTTGTTCTCGGGGAACCACTGACTGATGCGATACAGGGACTCAATCACAATAAACTCCACCTGCCACGCGGTTTCAGCGACTACTACAAGAGCCACATCGTCCGCGAGGCCTACAAGTTCCGCCTCATCTGGGAGATCCAATTCGAGGAACTCATCGTATTGTGTGTTGCATTCGAACGGTCCTGAGACGGAGCCTTGGGCTATGCCTGCAGAGAGTTCTAACTCGATCCGTCCCGCGTCCGTGTCGCAAGCAAGCATTCGTTCTCTCAGTTCATCGCT
>JAPYYZ010033561.1:0-12701 GCA_030522705.1 Eretmocerus eremicus
TTATAAATTCATTCAAAATGATACAAAATAATCTTTTGAAAAAGTAAGAACAATGCTCCCTGCATATTGGTAAAATGCACCACTGGGTAAAATTTGGGAGTAATCTGTGGAAAGCTCTTGGAGTAATTTGAATTGTAGTGTAGTTACAATGTATTTGCACTGGAGCTCAAATTACTCCAAGAGCTCTTCACGGATCACTCCAAAATTTTACACAGTGGTGCATTCTGCCAATACAAAGTTTGGATTGTTTTTACTTTTTCGAAACATTGTTTTGTTTCATTTAAAACCAGCTGATATTGTATGTCGGCAAGGTAGAGCTCTTTCTTCCCCTTAACGTAGAAACTTGCGCAAGAAACTACGTCTAAGACGAACCAGACGATTCTTGCCCCCAGACCGGCTACGTGCAACATTAGATTTTCTCCATCATCTCCTTCTTCCAAGTATTCTACCTCATTCTTTGAATGCCTCCGTAACCATCTGCAGAATAGCAGTTTCCGATACAAGAGCGGGAAAGTTGATTTCCGCACTCCGAGTGATATTTTCGGGCCCGAACCGTTGGCGAGGGTCGAAAGTACCACGAGTTTGCAGAAATCATCCTGCCCGAGTGCCGATCACTACTTTTCCATCGGCTGTAAGAGAAAGAAAATAAAAAAAACTGTGCGGAAATGGCTCTTTCCCGCGCAGTCGATGGAAATGTGATTTCTCCACGCAATCGAGTCAGTCACGTGATGAGCTTGTGGAGGTTGGATGGGAGACGCACCTGACCGTCGCACTCCCAGTTCTGGGGTATGCAATAACCCGCCGTGCACTTGAACGTGTTGGCCTCGCACGCGTGACCCGAGCAGTCCTCCTCGTCCGACTGGTCCAAGCAGTCGTTTATCCCATTGCACACGGCAAAGTTCGAAATGCACTTGCCGTCGTGGCACCGGAACTCATCTGCAAAATCAACACTCATCTGCAAAATCAACACAATTGATGACAATGCCGCGAGGCCAGCCGCGGTAAAAACTCTTGGTAGAATGGATGAATGCTCACCGTGAGAGCAGGTGCTGTTTTCGCAGTGCTCCTCGTCCGAGTGATCGACGCAGTCGTAGACCGAGTCGCAGCGATGGGACTTTTTCAGGCACTCGCCGGATGCACAGGCGAACTCGTCAGATTGGCACGGCCCCGACTTGCTGGTGGAGCAGCCGATCTCGTCGTCTCCGTTTGGGCAGTCGTGCACCTCGTTACATCTGCAAGTTACGATCGTGGAGATTTTTTCGTTTGGCCTTATGGGTGCGCTAGAAAATTTTTGGCTCGTGGCAAAGCCCGGAGAGAGAGGAAGGAGAATTTGGGGTCGTGCTTATTTTTCATGAGAATTTGAATTCTTCGGGGTTGAGTGAATCGAAATGAAAAGTTGTTTTCTCGACAGAATGCGTAGGAAGGGGTTGAGTTTGGCTAGTGATTCTAAAGAGCGCGATGGGTGGAGATCGAATACCTTTGGACAGTTTTGATGCATTTGTCGCTTCCAATGCACGGTATCTCATCCTTGGAACATGAAGTTTTCTGTTTGCATGTCTTTTGATCTGGATTCAGAGCGAAACCTGAAGGACAAGCGCATAGCTGAAAAATAATTCATGAGTTCGATGAGATTCGAATGATTGCGAAAGCTTTGAGACTATGTAGAACTAGTTTTTCAATAAATTGAACCAAAATTCTTTGTCAATTGCTCAAATACTTAGGACTCCACTCTTGAAATTGAATTTAAAATATTTTCCATGTTGAAAGATTTTTCACGAAGAGAATAAACAAGAACTTTGTATCGCTGATAATATGTTATCTTACCCTCTTTGTTGCATCTGTGACTAGACAAATGTGGGAACAATCACCGTTACTTTTTGAGCAGACATGCTTTTCTCCAGTGTAAACCCCACTGATGGTTTGCAGGTATAGAATGTCGGATTGGCCCGTGACCTCTGAAATGTTGTCCATTTTTATTGATTCATTCCTCGTTGAATAATGTAACGACAACTTGACAGAAGTTTTCAAAAGATAGTGATGCGAACGAATACTCACGTAGATTCAAGCCTTTGATTCCCAGCATGACTTGATTCTTGTCTGTCCAGCTGAGACGATTTGATGATCTTGATGTCCAGAAAATGTCACCGTCCAGAACAGCCAGACTGACCGGATTCGCTAAGCCCGTACGGAACATCTGACGATTTTGACCTGATGGATCAAAAATCAAGTAAAGTCAGGTGGATATGCATACAATCTCACTGATGGTACAGACATATTTTTTGAGCAAAAGTAATTGAACTCGTTGTGAGAGCTAGAATAATTTTGGGATTGACTTTTACGGTTATTGTTGCAAAGTACTTCTCACTATCACAATGCAACGGAGAAAATGAATTCACCTTGTATATCTGTGCTCTCAATACGACCAGTGCCTTCATCCGCCCAATAAATGCGTTTTGTCTCCGGATCATAGGCCAGCGACACTCTTGGCCCAAGCAAACCTCGCTCGACTATGTGACTCATCGATCCCAGGCCATTCATTTGAGCTTTGTCGATGTGAATATCCCCTTTTGCTTTGAACACCACGAACATGATTCTGCAGATGCATAGAGATGGAGTTCATTAGAATTGATAGCACGAACCGATATTTTCAAAATTTTTTCATAATACGCATTCGATTCAGGTAGACGGGATGAGTTGTGGAGACTTACCCCTCTTCAGGCACAACGATGAGATCATACGGGTTATCAGAGTAGCTGAATTCGGTTTTTTCACCAGTAGTGAAACTGTGGATCTCAATCTTCTTTTGCATGGTGTTACTTTTGTAGAGATTGTTCCCGAAATAATCAAAAGCTATGCTCTCGACGATCTCGTTAACGATCGGTATGACGTGATTTATGGCGCTGGTATGAGGATTCACGCGGAATATTGACTTGCTCATCTCGTCTGCAGCTATGATGGAATCTGCGGATTGATAAGTATTGCATGGTCAGTAGAGCTTAATTCCCGAAACATTTCGGAGGAGGCGAAGGACGATCATATAATAAATATTTCAACAACATATTGAATTTATGCATCAACATCCTTGAAAGGAAACGATTTTTCAAAATCTATCGAAGCATCCTCCAACTTTTGCAAAGTATAGATTGAGAATATCGTAGAGACTAGTAGGATGAGAGTTGTAAGAGTCGACAATTTGATTCTAATGATGAATGAGAGAACAGAAAATAAGAATGGCATTATAATTCATGTTTGAATTATTTTCAGCTGTTGCGAGGACTTACAATAAATAGTGATACATTTGGGCGCTATGAAGCTCATTTATTTACGTACCACTGAGCGAGTCGTAGGTCAAAGCAGTGATGCGATCCGAAGTTACTTTGGAGCTGACTTTCGGCCTACCCAATAGCTCGTGGTAGTAGTCGATAATTGCATTTCCAGCTGCGATTGCCATGTGCTTCCGTTTCAACTTTTCTACAATAAACAAAACTAGTTAATCATGAGGCATCATCCATCTATTGGTTTCCATGATTTCTTACTTACAAGGGGGGACCAAGACCTCCGGGTGACCAATCTTGACCAAAATTTTTTTACAGACTCGTACCACCTAGCATATGGAGAATCTAGAGTATCTCCTGCCAATGGGCCCTCTGTTCCAAGGTACAGCTATAGACATTAGCATTGCCCATATAGGCCTGTGTTAAAAATAGTCATGTATATAGATATACTAGCAATACTAATGTCTATAGCTGTATTTTGGAACAGAGTGCCCATTGGCAGGAGATACTCTAGATTCTTCACATGCTACGTGGTACAAGTCTGTAAAAAAATTTTGGTGAAGATTGGTCACCCGGAGGTCTTGGCTCCCCCTCGTTAGTCCTACTCGAGTTATTCCTCGTCTTGAACAAGACATATTATTATTACCCAAATTCGAATATGAAATTATTTGGAGAGTCAAGGATTCTCGCACAATTATTCAAAGTTCAAAGTTTCTTCTACGAGAAGCGTATGCATTATTCATCTGGATTGAGTATGATTGGAGTCAAGATTAAGTTTTGAAATGAGAAATCCCAGTGATTTTTATCCGAGTGCCATATTCTATAGTTTCGGGTACAGGAATTAGATAGAAAGGAATATATATTACGTGTGCGTACCTCTGCATGAGTGTCGATCGTCGTTCAACTCCTTGTCCAACGTGCAAGCGCATGTGTAAGTTAACAGGCACAGATGAGAGCATGGGTTTGTTGCACAAGGATTCTCGTACTAAAATATGAATTGCTCTCTAAAATTTTCGCACATTACCTCATAGGTACATAGAAAAACTTTAACAGGGATAGGTTTTTACTATAGAAATTTTCCGGTTGTTTGTCGAATGAGATGAGAAATTTTGATACGCGGAAGACAGTCTTTCTCAAATTTATACGATAGCTCAATATTCACGCTTTACCTTGATTTTCAGCGTTGAGTGATAGATATGGATGCCGTAGACAGTTTCGTTTCTCACAACTAGGGTTGTGAAATTTTTGTCTGTGAATTTGTTGCAAGAATGAATGCTGTTGGTTTTCCAATCACTCCAATACAGTCGGTTCTCGAAGATGGCAATAGAGTACGGGTGTTTGGCAACGTCGTGCAGGACCGTCTGAAAATTCAACCCGTTTCATTATTACAAACTTTTACTTGTACTTTTTTAAGAATTGCAAGTGTTTTCCAATCCCAACGAATCAATCCCACTGATGCCCCAAAATGCTCTAACAACGTTTTATATGCCAGTGAAGGAAATTCCTCTCAACTACGTGGTTTCAAATTATACAACGGGAGTATGGGTAAATATGAATACGAAAGAATGGATCAATATACGAACCCGCCGGTCTTGACCGTTGAGCTGAATAGATTCGATGACCTTGCGCTTAGCGTCGACCCAATACAAGCGCTTATTCGGATAGTCGATGGTCAGACCATTTGGCCAGTCAATATGATCTTGGATCACGAACGCCCTATTGGATCCGTCCATGTGGGCCACCGATATGTGCGGGCTGGATCCCCAGTCGCTCCAGTATATTTTTCTGTAGAAATGCACACGGATTTCAAAATCTGCGCGGCCAAGAGACACATCTAACCAAGTCAGTCGCAATAATGAATTCGACAATGGCTCACCCTTCGGACGGCAATAGAGCAATGCCTCTTGGCTTCTCGGTGTCTTCCTTGATGATGACGGTACAAAAACTGCCGTCTCTGTTGCAGACGCCGACGTGTTTGTACATGCTGTCGGTGAAATAGATGTTGCCAGTGATCCAGTCGACTGCGATGTCTTCGGGACAGCCGAGGCCTGGAATTTTATTGTGCTGCGTGATTATATTCTTTGAGGATCAATCACTTGTCGGACGCGGCTTTCAGAATCTTTCCCGATGTAAATAGAGCAGCATTTGTATGAATCGAAGACGAAAGCAATTATCTAATCAAAGTGAGAGGAGAAAATTGGGAGCTAGACTTGATGTGTGAGAAAAGCTCGAAACATATTCTGATGGCCTGGCCACAGTTGGCTCTATTGAGCCGTGACGCGGAGGAAATTCACACTTTTTATACCCACGGTTTTTTTTGTCATGGGGCAGCTTCAAGATTTCTCACGCGTTTTAGATTATTTCATGAGATTTCTCGAGAATTTAGATGAGATTGATGCTGCCAAACTGCTTTTATTCTACATTACATAACAGAATCACTATTTTCATGGCAACTACTCATTAGCCGTCCACGCTATTGTCTATATTTTTATGTGTTATCATCGCGATGATAACTGAATCATGAGGAATGTTGGAGAGATACTATGACTATGTTGTTGAATATTTTGATTCTACTGGTTGTTCCTCAACGAAGTCTTATCGGCCATGAAAAAGCGATATAGAAATATACCAAGCACCTGTACTTCAACACCGACTTTGTAACGAAATCCATCTTTTTCACACTCCGCGCGTAAAAGTGTATTTTCCACACGGATTTTCTACTTTTCCTCACGGATTATGGAAAAATAGTATACGATACACGGCCGGAGATGTTGGAATTCGCATACTCGTGATAATTCCGACCCTCGCCTTCGGCTCGGGACGGAAAATATCACTCGTTTGTTTATACATTGTATATTCTCAAACGATAACGTTTGAGTGTCTAGTGGTTATTTGTCAATTGCTCATTTAAATCTGGAATGTTGAAAATCATCCTCAGAATAATAATTCCTATCTTCATAATTTGACTTGCAGTGACTAGTGTCTCAATATACCAATTTACGAATTGCACGATTTTATAAACCTCCAGACAGCATAATTGAACTAAAAGGAAATTGTCGCAAATTATTTACTGGGTTTGAAAAAAAATGCTCAAATGTCAGAAATGAAAATATCTATCGCTCTGCACATTACGAATCAGTACAAATTAGATTATTCAAATTCCAGATAGCAGAAGATGCCAAAGACTCGTTGTACATCACAAGACTCGAGACTAATCATGGAATCGTAGAAGCCGCGGCGATAATAAGCTCCTTTGATTCTCGATGCCAATGACGCGGCGCAAGAGCTACGAAGGAAAAGTCATTACCGGCGGTAACGATGACCTCTCGCTTGGTGCCATCATCGAGGCTGCGGAATATGGCCTCGTCGCCGAGCTGAATGTCCGACCAGTAGACGTGCGACGAGTCGAGAGACACCCCGACGGCGTGTTGCAGATCCTCGGCTATGGGGAAGTACACCCTAGACTCGAGGTAGTAGCCCCTTATCGAAGTCTTGGACGCAAACACCATCAGAGCCTCTCCATCTGGGGAATCGAATTCAAAAAATTAGACGGATCGGAGGAAGCGATAAGACGATGCGCGCCACTCCATTGATGCACAGTTTAAAATGCAAGCTCGCGCTCTCGGTTCATTCATTCATTGCGCTCGGTCCTCCGCTCGAGACGATGATTTGTATATTATGCGATAGCGCAGTTTCCGGGAGTATAAATGCTACGCGCAGAGTCTACTCGTAAACAGTGTACTATTTTGAACGTCGCCGAGCTCAGTCAAGTTCAAAGTTGGTTTATCTGTACACAGATTAGCTTTTTGCATAGTTGCAGAAAATACGATGCGCGGTTGGATGCATCCGTCGTTAGTCTCGGATGTCGCTGCAATTCTTTTTTGCGCAGTAGCGTTGCTCAATGCCCAAAGGTGAATGCATGCACAAATACAGAAGCTAAACCCTGCGAATGTCGCGAACCGGGCTTCGAATCTCGAATACGTGTTATTTCTAGTGGCATACGAATCTCAAGTATAATATCGAAAGGAACCTTGCGTTATTCAAAGTGCGAGAAATTCAATCGGTTTTTGAAATATTTTAGCAAGATCCTCCACGAAATTAATTGTGGTGACTGCGAAAAAGTACATAAGGACCACTTATGGGGGGACTTTTTGAAAGAAGAATCTGACGAGCGTACATGAGAGGAAAATCCATCACAAAAGTCTGACCTTGCTCTTCGTCTTACGCATTCTAGAATATCTTCAAAATTCTTGGTAATATCCGAATATAAATTTTGGATCGATTCATTGAAAAACTTTAGAATTCAAAAATGTAATGGAGTGCTTTAGAATTTCTAACGTTTACCGATAGTTTTCACGTTTTGATCATACGTAGCATGGACTAAATTTTTATGGACTAAATTAATGAACAGTTGTTTTCGATGCATAAAGTTGAACGATCGGTAAAATCTGGGACTAATCATTATCACTATTCTCAAAACAGTTTCAGTCGTGTATTCACAAACGGAATCCTTGAAGATTTTAAGGAGCACATTCTGCCGCGCGATAACATTCAGTTCCGATGATACTCTGCCTCATTATCTCTGAAAAAACGTGTGAATTTCCGGAGTGATAAGCGCCTCTGCCTTGGCGCGCGTACGGTTCAAAGTTCCGATCCGGCGGACGTCCCGACGCACTCCCACAATCGTACGACCAACGACCAAACCGGCGATTTCGATGGACATCAGCGTTCGAAACATTGGAATTTCCCGTTCCACCTTCGATTTCTTCCCGAAACGTCGATATATCGCAAAATACACGTGCTCCAACGTCGTGTATCGCGCGCGCGCGATGCCATACGAATACGAAACACCTCCGATGTATACGCACTGCGATCGGTAAGAATCGGTTATGCACCGATCGCGCGCATCTGTTCCCGCCACCGGCGATAAGCGAGCGCGCACCAGAGTTTCCGATTACGCTCTCGTAGACTCTGTGGCTATCTCCCACCGACACACTCTCTAAAATCGAATTCCCGTTTCGCCGTGGAGGAAAAAAGAGGTAAATTAACGAGAGCTAGCGAGCGAGGTGGATCGTACTCTCGGCCTTGCAGCTGCTCCGGTCGTCCATGATCTTGTAGCCGGGCTCGCACTGGCAGTAGTACGAGCCCGGGTTGTTCCTGCACGCCTGGGCGCACAGGCCAAACTGCTCGGCGCACTCGTCCACATCTGCGGGGAGAAGATGCGGTGAGCGGTGATGGGAAAATGTTAATTTCGACTCACCGGAGCCCAAGCCGTTTCGGAAGCCGAGCACCGCCCCGAGGAACACGGCCGACAACAGCAGCAGCGGCAGCCGGAGCCACTTGGACGCGGCCTCGCACATGCTCCTCTTTCACTCACTCCGCGCGGCCACCAGTTGAGCGCTAACTATCTACTATTGCTTCTAGATCCTCTATCGCGTATCAAATGCCTCTCTGGTGCGTGCTAATCGCGGCCAGATGCGATGCTGCTGCTGCTGCTGGAGCTGGACGCGCTCTCGCACCGCGGACGAGGCGCATCATCAACGCCGACTGATGCCACGCTCGCCTCCACGCCTTCTGCTATGCGCTCTGCACGCGGCGATGATGATGCTGAAACGGCCGCTCGCGCGCCACGAAAAGAGAGCGACAGATGGAGAGAGAGAGAGAGAGAGAGAGAGAGAGAGAGAGAGAGAGAGAGAGAGAGAGAGAGAGAGAGAGAGAGAGAGAGAGAGAGAGAGGGAGGGAAGAGAGGGGGGGGGGGAGCGCGGGCGCGGGCGCGCCGCCTGTCTATTTCTCATAGTTACGCCCGATCTCTCTCTGTGTAAAGACTATACACCGGCAGAGAGACCGGCCACGAAGCTCGTAACGATATACTCACGCAATCGCTCGGCACTTGGACCGCGTGCTGACTCTGTTTCGCGAGATCTGTCGAATTTGAGACAGGTACAGAAGAAATCGGTTAAGATCGAAAGACTGCGCGAGACACGTTCCAGAGAGACGGAACTCTGTCGGTAAGGTATCGGTAAGTAGATCGATGACGAGTTTGGTAAGACGCGCGCTCGATTGTATAGGATCCGATTGGCTTGGGCCAGGATGGCTCTGTGTTTTATCTTCCGAATCGGCTTTGGTCTCTGGCGGTATCGGTGTACTCAAGCTGTGATTAGAAGTCGGATGAGAGTACCTTCGCACTTTCCGTCACTTTTCAAACGGTATCCAGGGCGACAGGAGCATTTGGGACCCTTGGGCGTCGCTGAGCACGTGTGCTCGCAGCTTTGCGTTGTGTTGCACGCTGTGTACGCTGTAAAACATAGAGTTTGTTCAGAAATAATCTAATCATCCATTATCGTTGATTGAGGTGATTTTGACGGATCGTGGCGATGGTAACGATAATAATTCAATATACTTAGATGCAGTACAATGGTCCGCAGAAGCTCATTTCGAAGCTTCAGAATGAGCCATTACGAAGTGACTCTATATTTTTCGCAAGCATATACTTGACATCATTCTAGGCATTGCCAAAAGAGGATCCAATCGCAACCAAATCAAGAAGGATCAGCTTGAAGTTTCACCTGAATTGATATCAAGTTGATTCTTGCCATTACAAAAAATCGGAAAGTGAATTTTCAAATAAGGAAAATAACAATAATAATGAAACAGAGATTGTGTCTTATTGGATGACGGGAATGTGGAATAATGGTCTTCGTAAATGACCGGTTGCAAAAGTAGAAGTATTTCCCTCACCTTTGGTACACTCCAAGTAGTTCTCGTCCGAGTCGTCGCCACAGTCGTCCTTGCCGTTGCAAGTCAGTGGTAACGAGATGCATCGCTTGTTGGCACACAGATACTTTCCGATTGTGTTGTTGCAATTTGCCGGTGGTATTGGTCGCTTATCTGCAAATTCGATTGAATTTCACTGTGAGGCGCGTGTGAGATAAATCTCAGGCAGAGATTATCGGCAGTACTCACCGCAATTTTTTTCGTCGCTATTGTCTCTGCAGTCGTCGGTGCCATCGCACACCCATTTCATACTGACGCAGCGCCCGTTGCCGCATTTAAACTCATTACAAGTTTTCTAAGCATTTAAAAGAGCCACTTCTTTAGTAAAATACAAATTCTCATACTAATCAAGGAAACTATAGGTATAAAGTAATTCTCACATTGAGATAACAGTTCTCGTACTCATCGCTGCCGTCTATGCAGTCTTGTTTGTTATCACAGAATTCTTCGTGTGGTATACAGTGGAAGCGGTCCTGACACTGATACTCGCCCGGCTTGCATACATCCGCATAAGACTGTAATAATTACAATTGATAAAATTATTATGCTCTGCTGTGGAGCGAAGTGGAATTTTATCTCACAGATTCTGGAATTTTCTGAATTACATCGTAGTATCTCATAGCAGAGGAAATCAAGACATTTACCGGTAGTGGCTCTTTGCAATCGATCTCGTCCGAGTTATCGGCGCAGTCATCTTCGTGGTCGCAGCGGAAGAATCGCGATATACAGCGACCGTTTTTGCATTTGAATTCGTGGTTTGAGCATGTTGAATCTGAGTACAAACAAAAACATGGAGTTATTATTGACTAATAATATTTAAATCTATTTATTTGGAGCAAGGTATAGTTTGGACCGAAAGCCCAGGAAAGCCTTTTACTATTAGAGGAATTTTCACTATCTCACGAAATAGGAGAATATGAGGGCGTCTACGGGGTATCCTGAATAAAAATTCCCTGTACACAGTGAAACATTTATATTCTTGCAGTGTGTGATCAACACACGGGGTTGTTAAGTTCTTACACTCAAGTTCCAATTTGAGGTAATCTAATTTATCTTATTGAACAATCAAACATGAAGGGTATATCTCTGAAACACCAAGTAGCATTAATAGAGTCTCACCGTCAGAAGCTTCCGCGTAGAACAGGCCAAGCAGGAAAAGCACCGAGAGCAGCTTCTGCATGTTCTGAAAAACATAACGATGCCATGGTCTCGATCAAGTTGCAAATCACACATCTGTGGGCAGATTTTCCGATTTTATGAGAGCATCAGAGGACGAAAAATTTCCTCGACTCGATCGCGTGTTCTTGTATTCAGTGCTACGCAAAACGAGCTTCCTGCCGAGCGATAAAGTTGTCCCATGTCATCGCACCGCCGAGGGACGCATAGCCGAGACCTCGCGCGGAGGGTTAATGACTCCCGTCGTCGTCGCCGTCGACGTTGGCTCGCGCGGTGTTTTGACCGGCGGAATCGCGACGCGGCCTCGCTACATTGCGATTTCGTGACCGCTGGCTCTTTTTTTCTCCAGAGCACCTGATCAAACGAGGAACGACGCTTTGTTTTCAGATTTCAACGAGGCACGCGCGCACCGAATCGAGAGCTTTTCCTCTGCTCGGGGGCATTGAATTATTGTCATCAGAATGAAACGTACTGATACATCATCTTTCTCAAAACTCGAGTCAATTGAGAAATTTTGATTTTTGTCCACGAAGCGACTTGGGTAATTTGAGAGGAATGAAGAGGTCGTTATTGAGTACTCTTGGGTTTTAAATAATCGAGCAATGGACGCGAGACATTCTTCAGTCAATGCTCATTTTGTGAAGGATGATACTGAGTTGTCTGCGACGCGGCGATCGGAGCTCGAATTGTTTGAGGCATGCTTTCTCTGTAGCCCTCGTCAAGCTCGGTGCGTGCAATTTTTTTGAAGTAATGGCACTGACAATGAGACTAATTGACGAGGCTCAAGCGCTCCGTTGACGGTCGCTCTCATCGAGAAATCCGACTCTCTTCACTGGATGACAGGTTCATTCAACTTGTCCTCTCCAAAGCATCTGCCCAGTGGATATCACAATTCTAGCCTGATTCTACTTTTTCAGACAACAAAGTATACGATTTTCGAGTTGATAGTGGTATGTAGAAGTCAAATTTTATGCTAATGAGGGTGAAGCTGTTCATATATAGGTAAGTAAATGTAATTTTCGCTCCCGCGGCCCAAACTCGACCCCCCGGGGGCGAATTTGGGGGCCCCTGGGCGAAAACACTTATTGACCCTGGTTTCTCACGCCCATTTCGGGTCCGGGGGACTGGCTTCCCTCGCTCCGCTCGGGAATCCATCGGTCCCAGGGCCCGAAATGGAGGTACGAAACCCGGGTCGAAAATGGAGGTACGAAACCCGGGTCGAAAAGTACTATTTCGAATTCCTCGGTAGTAAAGAGACGGAATCTGACGTCGAACGCTGAAGACAAGCAATACACGCGACTTTAATCTGTTACATCCCGTGAGAGCGAACAATACAATCTAATGACCCGCAACACGCCATTTGTTCACACTAGCGGTTTGAAGCGATAGTGTCTTGTATTCGAGAGCGAGATATCTCAAGACGACAGCTCGTCCAAAATATTGACGAACTTCATAATTGACTTGAATGAGATTGCG
>JAPYYZ010033875.1:0-10926 GCA_030522705.1 Eretmocerus eremicus
TCGCAACGATTTACAAGAATATTGAGACGCGATGAAACATCATAGAAGATAGTTGGATTATTCCTAGAATGATATTTAATTTTAAGCATCTCCTGAGATTCTAGTCATGAAATTTATCAGTTAGTATGTCGTATTATCTCGGATTTCGTTCGATGCAGTCTTGTTTAGTCTCCATTCTTGATTGCGTGAATGTGGAGAATATTCTTATTCCGGGATCGTCGAGATCGTCGAGTTTCGGCAAGACTGCAATAAAATTTTGGTCTCAAGTGAAGCCACGTAGTAGTCTGAATGTTTAATCCAAGTCCCCAAGACGATTGATATGGATTTTTGACAGAAATTCAGATTTGTCATTGCAAGTGGTAGCAGTTTTATAGTCATTCCTCTAAACCACGACAAAGCAGTCTTGCATCCAATTGGTGAGATCACACGCCCAAATAAATCAACAGAAAATCCTCGCAAAAACCTCATGCACAAGGGTTGGCGGCATGTATCAAAATAGTTATAAAAGAACACAGCCATTTGAGTTGACCTAAAAATCAGTTGTAATCATCAATATATATGACGAAGATCCATTTGAACATAAGTTGTACAACTACTCCAGCCATTGATTGCACACTCATCGATGCTTCTTGATTTTAGATCAAATATCAAACATCTCATCAAAAGAGAGATCACTGCTTCCAAGAAGAATTGACAAATAGTTGAGATTTAGTTTGTAAAAATTCCTGAATCATTAACGGATCTCAGAAATCTTATTATGCATCACTTGTCAATTTTTGAGTTCTTGTTCAATAACTATTTTGAATATGAATCATAAAGGTTAGTTGGGAAAGAAAATTTTCAATAATATTTCATGTCTGAAGATACAACTCCACGCTGTTACTTGACCCACGGTCTCTCGTGAGAGTTTTTGATCTTGGATATTCCTAACGATCATGAAGAATAAAGAAACAACACTCGCCAATCTATTGACACATAAGGGACATTACATGTAGTGCAAAGTATCCTGAATACAGGTGGGTTGAATCAGTTTTCATTCCGTCGCTGAAATATTCCAAATCTCAATACAGTTTCTAGTATGAGTATAGATTATTTGAGTACTTTGACGATTCATCCAAATGATTCAAGAATATCCAGCCAATTCCTCCTCCGTCATTCAAACACTCCCCTGTTTTCCATATTGTCAACACATCCCTGAAAAGAATGAATTGAATATGATTGTATAGAATTTGTAATCATTTATTAGTTCATCCAATAAGGCTATAATTTCCAGAGCTCTCTTAAAGAGTATCTATTCCATGAACGATACAAAGAGAAGAGGAAGCTATTTGAGTACTTCAAAAAGGTAATATTGAAAGGGGACTATCTTCTATGAGAAGACTGCAAAGTTATAGAAAGAAAAAAAATTCAAAGGATTGATTCTTCATTCTAGAATCTTCGAGTGGCAATCAAAAGCCTATATGTGACAGAATAATATAATCATGAAAATTCTCCCATCTCAATAAAACTATTCATTGAAAGTTGATTGATCGAGGAGTTACGCAATCTCAATTTTCAGAAGCATAAATTAGAAGCCACTGTAATTTTAGAACGACCAAGGGAAGCAAGAGAAACATCTTAGACAAACCTAGGAACCGCTTTACACGCACTGGGTTTTTATATCACATCCGGAGCTAATTCTGAACTCTTGGCTTGTTTCTGCTCGAAGGCATTCTCATTCGGCAAAATTAGCATGAATTCGAATAGAAATTGTATTTTAAAGCAAGAAATGCGCTAAAGCTTGCAAATACCAGTAAAATTCGCGAAGCCACTTCAAATCAAAAACCATCTGAATCCGCCTCCAATGGCATGAAGCATTATCTTTGAAAATCTTCACGAGTGAATTGAAAGTGAATTAGAATTAGAATGCTAGCCCAGTCATATCACTCTCAATAAATAAAAATTGCCTGTCAAACTCACTTGTGAAATACACATACCTAATGTGAAGACAATGCGACGACCCAATGAGTTTCATCTGCAGATTTATCAAGCTTGTGTCTCAAACTAACTCTGACGGCTCTTTTCATCTGCAGCTCGATGACAAAGGCTTCCATGTCTTGTGCATCAAAGCTCATCACAGGTTGGTATACTTACTTGTTACAAGCTGGGATCCACCCCCCTGCAAACCATGTGGGAGTCGGGTGTGTTTTGCTAAATCATAGTCGCTCCTCTTGGGCTTGTGGTATGTGTTTCTGAAATTTAGTGCGTGCTATAAATTTATATCCTCAGACCTACAGCTTGTTTGCAGCGGGAAATTTATTTTTTAAGAGCCCTCTTCAGTGCGGTCGACGCGCCATCTTGCGGCCAAAACGTATTTTGTTGATAAAAATTTTTCTAAACAATTAGAAATTATTTGAAAGATACCGCCACCTGCGGGGAATTTACCTACAAATTTCAAAAAAAGTTTCGTGAAGAAAGGTGCAAAATTGAACCCGTTAACTTGCGGGAAAGATTCCGATCGTCTTCAAAAGTGTTCCAACAAGTTCCCGCAAGTTTACGAATTCAATTTTGCACCTTTCTTCACGAAACTTTTTTTAAAACTTGTAGCAAAATTCCCCGCAGGGGACGGTATCTTTCAAATAGTTTCTAATTATTTGGAAAGGTTTTTATTAACGAAATATGTTTTGGCCGCAAGACGGCGCGTCGGCCGCACTGGGGTAGGGTCACTAGAATTAATGGGTCTCGACACGGGGGTAAAATTCGCTGATTGGTTCCGCCATATTCAGTGCAACCCATAAGAAATACATTGGAGGGGCTGTGCTGCACTGAATATGATGGCCCCGAACTGGGTGTCTGTACCCAATACTAGTGACCCTACACTGGGGAGCACTCTTGAAAACATGAGTGAATGGAAAAATGGCCTCAACCTCAAAACTGCCACGGTCACGGCCGCCGTCGCCAAGGAACTGAATGGTGCGATTTCGGAAATACCTGCCCGTGATAGATAACTACCCGTGGAGATAACTCCATTCTAGCTGGAATAGCACTTGCTTCACCCTTGACGATGTTGAGCCAAGTTACTATCTGCTCGCCTCATATTACTGCAGCCAGTCATGCTTTGAAAACCATCCTTTCATACCACTTTTTCTTGCACTTATAGAAAATTTGAGCGGATCCTCACAAATGATCAAGCCTCTTTTTGTCAATTGAATTGCATCACTGCATTCTTGACAAACACGGGATGGAATACAGCCTCACACGTGCACGTAGCGTGATTACATTACATCCATTCCTACGCGTGTATACATGCATACTACTCACACGCGCGCAAATCTTAAAATCGAGCCTGAAAAAATTGTCTTAGAACAAATGATTGAGAAAAGTTCGGTCGAACATTAATCCGAAGTAACCTAAGACCGTACTCTCTGGATATAATAATCCAAAAGACGAGTAGAGGTGACATCGTTCTTAATCACCTCTTCTTATTGGAATTGAGTGATTTACAGACTTTTTCGGGAGTTGAAGCTTCCCTCAAGAATGGGGAATGCGAACAAAGTCGAAGGGCAAGCTTAGGGTTGACGAATTCAAAGTATAGAACGCACGATAGCTCAAGTCTAATACTTGCCAAGGCGCGCTACCGCGCGCCCTGATCTTGAGGATTATCATCTTTTGCCAGCGACACTTGTCGAGACTTCTGATAATGAGAATATTGTGTAGGGCTTACTGATGAGGCTTGAGAACTGTTCACAAACTCTACTCAAATCCTGCTGAAAATCGTGGAGCTGCTTTTTGACCTCTCACTTTTTCACACTTGGAAATTAGAAAGATTTTTACGACCACTCATTGAGGCACTATGGCACACGTGACAGCATCGAGGGTCAGCAGTCAGCATATAATTGACGATGATAATAATCTATGACCCTAGAAATGATGCTCTACGAAATGCAAGTTTGGTGCTGGTCTCGTCAATTCCATGATCCATCATATACATAATCTTGCTCCCGCGATCACAATATTTCGTTCGCACGGCCGGCCGATTTTGCCTATGTACAGTAGATTTATATCTATCGCGATAGATATAGCCGCGTCTCATGTCGGTCACGTGACTCGAGCGCGATTTTACTCTTCACCAAACGATGGGAAAGGAACTGCGTCCCAAACATGGAAACTTTGAAATTGAAACGCTTGGAAGAGAACAGACAGAAAATGCTGGGCAATGCTCATGCAAAAGCTCCAGCTTTGGCAAATCAAATTTCGGAGAGTGGACAAAATCTACGCTGAGTTTTTAAGAATTTATAATTTCCCACGCAATTGATATCTTTTCATACACAAGATTCAACAAGAGCCTTGCAAGAAGGAGAGCCGCGTACGAGCTTATCCGGACGCGCGGCTCTGTTGTGCAATGTCTTGCGCCGAGAATTTCTTCTGGGCCCGGTGAAAGTCGACGACGTTGGACTTTGCCAGTGACCGCGGTCTACGTCTGCTCACGTTCAACTCGTTTCCTCGCTTGATTCACATTGCCTGCTTGGATATCCACGCGATACTTAGATGCTCAGCTGTGGCACGTTTGTCGAGTCATAGACGTCACGACGTCGACGGACTGGTGACGGCGATTTGAAAACAGATCGCGAGGTGAAGCAACAATTCATGGAGACTGATCTCAAAATGCTATGAACAAGGTGTGCCCGCTCACTCTAAAACCTTGCCGTCTGGATAGAGCTCGAAAGAGCAGGTGCCGAGACGTGTAACTAAGAACTTATACCTTACTTTAAAATGTGCTTTTGATTACCAAACGAGTATCTTGCGATCAAAAACGAAACAAGTGCGGAAATTGTGAAAAATGCTGAAAAATGAATACTTGGAAGATTATTGGTTTTCGTCTTCACCACACTGATGGAGGCCCATCCGTCAGGTTTATTACATGTGGGAATAAGTTCCTACGACGCCACGGAAAATGTGAGAATTGCCTTCAGATTCTCATAATGCATCCAACAAAATTCAATGGAATCGCGATTTTGTGCCCACATAAATCGCCAGAAATAGTTCTGAGGCCCCGCGTATTCCAAAATATTGAAGTATCAAACGAGCTCACTTCCTCCCAGTGGCATTTATAGTCATGGACCAAGTATTTTATAGGAACAAGCCCGGAAAATGCGTTTTTTCACGCCTTCTCGCCGGGTCTCATTCGTGAAAAAACGCATTTCCGGGCTTTTTTTCCTATAAAATATCTTATAGGTCGTGTCGCGTAAATGCGTGCCGAAAGCAAGCTTTCGGCACTCGTCCGGGAAAAAACGCATTTCCGCGACCTATAATATACTATTCAAGGGCCGCAAGTTTAAGGATCTAATCCTCGGCTCAATCCTCGGTCCAATCCTCGGCCTAATCCTCAGTGGATGTAATCCTAAGTCCTGCCATTCCACGCGAGACATCGCGTTTCTCCATTTTCATCAAAAGTAAGTTCCTGGCATCATTCGACGCGTGAAAAAAACTGCGTGTAATGATTCAAACCAAATCTTGAAATGTGATTATCCTTTGGATAATGGCGGGAACAATTTTTGGAAGAATCAGAATGTGAGGAGGAATCAAAACTCGTTCTACTTACTAGAACTTTATAAAAAGGGAGATTCGATGTTACAAGATCCACGGTCGGTTGAAAATTCTACAAAAAACAGCGCAACTCCAAGTTGCGAGTTTCTTCCGTCGAAGAATCAGCGAGACATGAGCGCACCCGGAGCGGTGGTTCTGTGCTACTGATGGACATCTGAGTTTTGCGTGAATCACTGAACTTTCAGTTGGAATTGGTTGAGTTTGAACTTAGTGGTACCCAGATACACTGTCAGATCAGTGCATGTGCGCTGCACTCTTCAGTGGGCCTACGAAACTTTAGTGACCTGCGTTCGCTCGAATCATCAAAGTCATTGAAATTTCAGTGGGCTCACTGAAGACTTCAGTAGATATACACTGCTTGTGCCACTACACTGTCAGTGAGTTCACTAAAAATATCAGTGGATGCACACTGATTTTTCCAGTGAGCCCACTGAAACTTTGATGACTTTGGTGACTCGGACGAGCCCAGGTCACTGAAGTTTCAGTGGGCTTAGTGAACACTTCAATGGATATAAACTGGTTTCCTCAGCGAGTTTGATGAGAATATCAGTGGATGCCTACTGATTTTCCCAGTGAGCCCACTGAAACTTCAATGACTCTGATGACTTGGGTAAGCCCAGGTCACTGAAGTTTCTGTGGACTCACTGAAAAACTCAGTGTGCATCTACTGATATTCTCATCGAACTCACTGGGAAAATCAGTGCATATTCACTGCTCTGGCAGTGTGAGACATGGGACCAATCAGTTCAAAATCAACCACGTTCAACTGAAAATTCAGTGGTTACCGTTGGATCCTGCGGAGAGAGACTATTGTGTTCTTCTGTACGGAGAGAAACTATTGTGTTCGTCTGTACGGAGAGAGACTATTGTGTTCTTATGTAGAATCTTCGGCAAGGCAAGTATAGAGTACCAGAGGTGATGTTCGCAATGATTTAGACTTATAACGTCAGGATTGGCGTTGAATGAATAACTATTCAGTGAATTATCTAAGATTTCTAATCCGCCACCATCTCATCGCTGTCTCGTTGCGACCCTAGGCCAAAAATCAAGAATTCTGAACATTCTTTCCAGTCAGTTAGTAAATGTCGCGCCCTTATCCCTTCCGCTCTCTAGCACTCACCCATTATCGAGCACCATTAGGAAGGGATATCTGTGCATCAGCGAGTGGAAGCATCACTACAGCACGTATTTCAGCGCACAAGTAATGTTAAATTTGATCCAGCCTGTCGGATTCACGTGTAACGTTTTTGTACGCGTATTCTCACTTCGGGGCGAGGCGAGGCCGAAAGAAAGCGAATCGTGGCTATTTCATTTTTATTCGCGCGATTCGACGCACAGCTGACTCACCGCTGAATTACTTTCGCAAGCCTTTCTTTTTCACGCATTAACCGCGCGCTCACCTCTCCATTATCCAACCGGCCATCCTTACGCAATCGACGCAATTTGGAGATTATTGCAGGTAAATACGCAGCTCTACGCGCCAGATCCAGGTTTTGCTGTGCAGATGGCGAAAAATGATCTGCGGATTCCTCTTGGTTGATCAAAACTGTCATCATCGATGGTTCCGGGGCAATCGCCGGAATTTTGATGGCCTTTTTTGAAATCAAACAGTCAATCAGTGAGTAGTCAAACTTCAATTGTCCCAGACAGTAACGTCTGAATATTTGTCCTTTTTGTCGAATAATGAGTAGTTTATTTCTTACACATACACGAGTGTGTTATGGATGGATTAGATTCGCGAACGAGTGGAAAACTCCCTCTTCTCAATGATCATTAACTCGATCAATCATAGTAATTCATTCAAACTCGGTAGTTGGTGCCTGTGATTCAAATTGAATAGTGTAAACACTGACCATAGGAATGAATTGATTTGTAGCCCATCTAGAATAATCTGAACCTTTTTGAGTACCATTGAATCAAACACGACCTCTTATGGATCACAAATCATCACCATTGAGAATGCTATAGTCATTTTATTGAAGAATCTACATAAATCGTGTTTCCTCTATCGAGCACAATTTTCAAAATCCTGAGGTTTTCGCCGCTGCGTTCGAGCCACATTAACTCCATCAACACATCAAACTGACCATCGAAGTTGATTTTTCAGGAATCCGTGGAAGAGTGCTTGCTAAATTGTGAGAAAAAATTCAGTTCAGGGTACGATAAACTCTGGATTTGAATACTACACCAGATTTTTGAGAATACTATTTTCACGAGACGGGAAATTTTCTCTCTGAAACGAAGAGCTCGGTAGAAACAAACATCGTCAAAATTCCAATCACGAGCCGTTTGAAGCTCGCCAATGCGCGAAAAGACGTCACGAGGTCGAAAACTGATTCAAAGATATACAGTTGCTGACAGGGTCGAGCTAGCCCATCAGTCAGCCGCCTTCATTAAATCATCTAGTCAAAGTCACCAGCTCGTCCTCAGGCCAACGCTTCGAGGAGCTTATTCGTCGCGCAAGTGTCAGTATGTCCAAAGCGAGTCATCCTTCCGCGTCATCAAGGAGACTCGAGCGAGACACATCTCATCATACGCCACAATTCGACTTGACTAATATTTTTTTCGACAGTGGTCAGGGCCAATTTCACGCCACTAAATCAGCGTTTCGCAAAAGGTCCGTTCCACTTCGTTTCAATGTACCTGGACAACTCGATTCCAGCGCCATTATTCCTATCCCAGCTTGTTAAATGTTTTTTTCATACTCCGTGCGTAAAAGTGTATTTTCCACACGGATTTTTGACTTTCCCTCACGGATTGTGAAAAAATAGTATACTATACACGGCCGGAAGTGTTGGAATTCGCATACTCGTGACAATTCCGACCCTCGCCTTCGGCTCGGGCCGGAAAATATCACTCGTCATGCGAATTCCAACTATCGTAATGTACTATTACACTCTTAGTTTGCCACCAGCTAGTTGTAGGCAATCACTAGAATTTTCTACAGTCAGCTAAGTGCGAGATGCGACCCTTAATTTGCGTTGAAAAGCCTTTTATAACAAAATAGCTCCAAACGGTGAAATTTTTGTAAGATCAGACCACAACACAGTGACTTTATGCGGATGAGCGGAAGACATCATTACATTCTCTCTAAATCTCTTCGAGTGACTATTCCCACCACTTGAGTAAGATTCCGGCCTCTCGAAGGCTTCGAGTGGTAGGAATCTCATTCAAATCCAGTGGATTGAGCGTCGAGTCACTCGAAGAAATTTAGAGAGTTGTGATATGGACTCACAAAAATTCCACAAGGCTGTAACTAATTTGTTATAAAAGGTTTTTCGACGCAAACCTAGGGTCGCATCACTTACTTGACTGGCTGTAGGAAATTCTTGTAACTACCTACACCCACCTAATGGCTAACTCAGCGTGTGAAAACATCTAATAAACTGGGATTTTTCAGACATGTTCTCTGGACAAATGAAAGCTGTCGGAAAAATAATCGAAGTCGATTCCGAATGTATCTAATTAAACGCCTCAATTAAATTCTTAAAATCGCGTCTATTACAGTTTTTTCAGCCAACTTCCCGCAAGGAAAGGAATAAGTAGAAGCATCAATGTTCTGCTGAAATATTGACAATACGAGCCGATGCGTCAGATTTGCCGAAGAATACGCACAAAGTGCGCGCGCGCGCTATTTTGCCTTCGCGACCACTGGAGAAGATGATGGACGGGCCACCTTGACCCTGACTCTGTGTAGTCGGCCGCTGAAAAAGGAAATGCGACATGTGTGCGACGCTTGTCCATCCAGCCTGCGAATATGGTGATGTAATACTAGCGCGGTGCACGCTGTTGGCATTCGGAATCGGTATCGCTGTACTGGATAATTATCGCTGGTTCATAAGTCGCTCGTTGCATCAGTTGTTACATCTGCGCGCACGTATGAGCGCACGAGCGATCAGTGAGCTTATGATCGCACCGAACATGTAGGTCGAATCAGTTGAGAAAGTTTGCTGCCAAAGATGATTCGGTGTAAGAATGCGATCATGCCGTCGTCTGATGATGGGAGGAATACATGAATCGATATCGATAAGGGAACCTGGTTCTATAGGATGCAAATATTGTATTCCTGAGATTAGAGTTCTCATCGTTGCACAGGAAATCCATTTTGAAAGAGGAAATACTTTTCAATAATAATGACCATCATTGATTGTAAAAAATATAGAGCTGCATATCAGGTATGGATGTGCGAAAGGCTACTTCAAAATTCGTAGTCGTCAACAAAATTTGTGTCAACAACCATACAATTTCTACATTTCGGGTCTAGATCGATCATTTTCGATCCTGAGATATTCAAAATATGAAGCCTGTTATAGAATAAGGCTCATAAACAAAAATTTTTCAGTAATAGTTTTTCGTTGAACCTATCTCTTAGCTCAACTATATGTAAACTGAAAAAATAACGAATATAAACAATTATTTTGTTGAGGTATTCAGGCACAATCCATCAATTGGAAATGAATATGACTCCTGGAGAGATTGTTCAGAAGTGTTGAAGAGCCCATATGACCCTCATTGAAACCTTCTTTTAAATTATGAAAATTCTATTCTGACACGCCATTAACAAAAAAGCTCTCCTTTTATCCTTCAAATACACGTCGATGACTCAATTTGAAAAGGGCCGATCTAAAATCATCTGGGTGAAAAGGAACTAGCCAAAATCATCTGGCAAAATAACTATAAAAAGAATTTTTGTCAAATGAAACCATGCAACAATGTCTGAGGAACCGAACAAGGATGGCTATGAAAGGGAGTATTTAAAAATTTCTGAAGATGAACCTACATTTGTGAATCCTTGATTTAGAGAGGAACTATTTAAAAGCTTCTACCTGAGAAGGAACTATAAAAAATCATCTGCCTAAAAAGAAACTATCCAAAATTGTTTGGCCACCTTGGTTGAAAAAATGCGTAGGATCCCATAGGATCTTATATAAGATCTCAAGGGAATATAGGACTTGTCTCCATGAGCGCTCATGAGGTCCCATAGGACCAACTAAGATTCAAGTTTAGGGACTCCTAGGAACGCCATAAGATTCCGTAGAGTCTAATGAGATCCCATGAGAACAGGTTAAACGGGATCCCAAGAGATTTTTTTTTGGGGGGGGGGCGGTTCACCAGACGATAAGGGATCATTTCTTATTGGGCAGATGACTTTGGATACTTCTTTATTACGAAAATTTTGGATATATATATTTTTTTTCGTCAAGCGGTTTTGGATAGTTTCCTCTTTAATCAAAATTAATAATAAAGGGTATAGCCGGGTATGATGGTGAAAATTGCCCACGAGCCGATCTGGATAAAAAAAATACCATTCGATAGGGTATGCTGAGGGGATGTTTTCCA
>JAPYYZ010036706.1:0-11535 GCA_030522705.1 Eretmocerus eremicus
GAAGTGAGACTCTTTGTGGCGCAGATGAGAGCAACCTATGCTCTACCTTCACTATCGACGTTGGCCGATTGTTCATCGTAGACTGAGTGAGAAATTTGGATGAGGGAAAAAATTGGTCGGATTTTGCTGCCTGTCGCTCGTAGCTTTTTTCGGGGCGTGAGTGAGCTGCTGCGGGCTCTGGTAGTCGTTTTGATGAGCGCGAGCGATAGGCGAGGTGTTTGATGGAAAACTCATTGATGCTCGACAGCGAGGTACTATAATCTGGCGTGCATCTCGGTGGACTCGAATTGAGATTACATGTTCAGGGTGGACTACTCTTTTCCACATGTAAGAGCGCACGTCGGCAGCAGGGGATGAGAAATGAATATTTATGGATTCAGATCGAGGGCGGATTCCTGGTGATTCTCACGGTTCTATTTTCATCAATCTATTGCACGCGTAGTGGGCTAGGATATTTTATTGTGACCCAGTTTTAGATTAGATCCACAATACTCACTCTATATAGAACAACCAAATATTCGCGTAATTTTTCAAAAATTATTCCTAACGGATCGTCTTATTAAAAGTGCAAAATATTCAGATACAGCTTCAGCGGCATACGCGATCGCAATTCATGCATCATGCAATCAGTATTTATTCATATACATATTGTGGAAATGGATAGGCAAATTGAGGGAAGCCTCGTGAGGTATAGTGGATGTTTGCTGAAGTCATGTGCAAAAGCACGTAATTCATAATATCGGTCTATAATCAAATCTGTTGATGAATAAAACGTGAAATTATTCATTAGAGTCAGCAAATCAATGATCAAAATCAAAATTTGAACTGTAGGTGTTTGACTTGTTATCCGGGGTCGAAATATACAAAACCGTTATGTATCATATCAATATTTTGTATGGAATCTCTAAAAGCACCTGAAACGATTATTCATCTAAAACTCGAAAGTGAGGTCTAAGGAAATCTATGAAAGTATTGACGTATTAGAACCACTTACACTTCAAAGAGGAATCCTCGCTTTGCGCGAGAGTCGCAATCTATCGCGTGAGCGAAGTAGCACAATATTTTGATTTCAGTTGACGGGATTACTGTCACAAAAGAAAGAGATTATGGAGAAAGGTCGCAGAAAGATAATCGATTGAAACTCCACCCATTGTTCTGAGCACAAACAAACGTACAATTTGAAGGGAATTTCAACTCCTTCGGCGAGAGGAAAGTTGGAAGAGGGCGCGAACCCTATTGAAATTCAAGCCTGAAAATTCTGCGAAAGTAGATAAATGCCAAGTTTGATAAGACGCTTGTTTAGAGCAAACTCTGATTGATTTCCCGTTTCCAGCTTTCCATCCATTGCCGATTGATTCTACCCCTCCTTATTGGAAAATCCAACGAGAATGAGTGCTTCATTATCCATTCACCCCTTTGTTCTATTTATACGTACTCGGCCCGTGCCCTACATTTCCATTTCCAAAATGGCCAAATGTCTGCCCCGAATTTCCAGTCTCATTCTCTCAAATAAAGAAACGCCACGGCCTCCCAGTGCATTAGACTGATCCTGATTAAAAAGTGGCGGCATAGTGAATTATTGCAGTAGAAAAGCTCATGTATTAGCAACTCTAAAGTGTATAAGTAGTTGTGATAAATAATTTTGCAGACCAAGCCCTCGTCTGAACTGCACAATGGAGTCAGCCAGTTAATCGAGTTTGAAGTCTCGGGCGCACACAAGCGCGTGAATATTACACGCGTGCTGGAATCGACGTACATACAGGTAGAGACCAGCTGCAAAATGTCGTAAGTCTTCTCTCTAGCCCTTTGCCAGTTTACAGCCTCCAAGAGAGGAAAAAAGCGCAAGAGAAAAACCGCGAATCGCCATAATTGCACTTTTTGTTCAGCTCGTTCTTGAGTTGAGTGGCACGGGCTTGAAAAGCTCGACAACGTGGCTACACCTTCGTGGATGAACGAGCTGTGCGGGCAGGCAGAGGGCACGCAAATTGTAGGTCGAGAGCTGGGGTCGTGGCAAGCCTTGCAAATGGTTCCGGCGAGAAATTAGCGCCGCGAATAGAGACATTAAACTCTTTACGTTGCATGGCTCATTGCTTGATTACATATCGCGCGTGAAAATACGGAACGGTCTGGGAATAAATTTCATTACTGCTCCCGGAATACTCATGATTGTTTCTGATATAGTATCTCACACGTTCCATGACAGATTTTGAGTCATTTATTAGAGCAGAAGCTAGAAGAAAAGAGACTAAACTTTCTGATTAGAAGTTTGGCTAAGAATTGAGAGTTAGAGAATCAGCTCGCCATTAGCTCGCCATACATCAGAAGTATGGTGAATTTGAATACTGAGAGACAAAGGCTAGAGAATATTGAATTGAATTCCATGCAAAATCAACTAATTGACTTTTTTCCAGTAATTTATCATATTGTTTAATTGTTTGTGGCATCATTCAATTAATAGTGATTTGCGTTGATTGGACTAGAACAGTTGATCACCAATCTATACACCGGGAGCGCTGGAATAAGAAATGCTCGGACTCCAAAATCGATATGTATGGAAGGTTCCTTTTTTCATATTTTGTGACTCTTGTGTTCTAGCAAAATTGATGTTTCAATGATACATTTTTGATGAAAACTGTTCCCTTGACTCAAATGGAATCACTTTCATTTCCTCAGTCTTTATTGGATGACAGTATTATCTAAATGAGTTAAAAGTCATTTGGCCTCTTTGAACACTTTACGTCCATTGTTGTCTTCACGTTGACTTGAATGAGAGTAGAGAAAAAAGTAATTCCTAAGATTTTCCTAATTCTGAAATCTAAACTCGTTCCTTCCTGATGTCATTCACGAAACCAGTGACTTGTGGTTTTGCAATGATGGTATCCCTCATCAAATTTTTTGTTCGCCACGAACAGAGCTTTACACCTCTGAAATCGACATAATCTTCTATGGGGAATTCTGAAGTTGACAAGAATTTTCCTTTAATACGAATCTCGAATAAATTTGTGATCCCGCCATGGTGTGTAGAATTTGAAAATCAATCGCAATCGCGAACCTAATGTGCGAAAATGACTCAACATGAGTAGTAGTCTCTTTTACCTTATCAAATTCTCCACCTTGGACGAAGTCAAATTGGGTTATAAGGATAAAAGTCAAACAGCAAATATTCAAAAAAGGTTGAGATCTACAATGATTAACGGTAACTAAGTGGAAAGAGAGATCTGTGATACTATTGCATCTCGATCACAAGCACTGACACCGCAAGTATTGAAACGCTTCACTAATGTAATATGTATGCAGTAGTTGAAACAGGCTTGATAAGAGCGACAAAAATTGACGAAATTCATCCTACAACATTGTCTTAAGTGAATAAAGTCATATGGTTCAGATGTCTTTTATTATCGTGGATTGGTGAGGCTATTGCGAGAAATATTTCAGCCAGCGGTTAATGTCAGAAATTGCTGAACAGTTTTCTCGCACGAGAAGATCCAAGCAAGAGATGTTATAATTTCTCGAGGATTTATGAATTAAATTCATGAGAATTGGGTCGAGAATATCACTCCAATAAATGTCTCCAAAACACATGAAATTATGCTCCATATTGTTATCTACCATAATTAGCACGAATAATTTGCACTAATTTGCACTTTTAATTAGCGCGAAGAACTTCGTCTGAAGAAGGGAACCTAGTTCCCTGCTTAGGATCCTGGATAACACGAACAAGAATATCACCCTTTTCAGATTTGTGTTAATTACGGATGACTGTATTTAAAAAAAATGGGTAAGTGCACCCATATTTGCTCTCGATTGAGGCTCGCGAACTGAATAAGCTTCTAGCGTAGAGCCGTTGATTTTGAAGTGCCGAAATTGAAAAAAATTGGGATAATTCACGATAGTGCATTAGGAAATCAAATGAACACTGTATCGAAACTCACGAGAATCGATATATCCGAGTTACTCCCAGTTTTATTGAGTCCAATCAAAGTTAGCACACCGCGAATTTCGTTAGCTCCGACGCAAACAGTTATTCGTTCCGAATGCTCAGAATTGAATCCAAGTGCGCTCACTTCCGATGATCAAAGGGGGTTGCGGTGTGCAGAGTACGTGCTCGACGGGATAGTAGATACTCGCGTCGCACAAACATTTATTCAACGTAGCAGTTCAAGCACCGACAAATCTCTCGTCGATTCTCTATGCTATTGGAGTTGAAAAAAATATCAAATAAAACTTTGCGTACTTGATGCGGTGTGAATTTCGTTGTGGAGAGCTTATACTACAAAATTATCTCACGATAATATCGATATTTGATATCGATATTTGAGAAATGACGATTCCTTGTGCCATTTGATAACAAATCTATTCGACTAAATGCGAACAGCGTCCAACATTGAAGAGTTGATCACGAGCAACATCAAAATTGAGAGTAACACAAACGCTTAAGTTCGGAATTAAATGATTCAAATCTCACAAGACAATTGCTAGTATGTAGTGATTAAAGCATGCAAAGTTCTAACTTCTCATCACGAACCATTTTTGATTGATAAATTATTTCTGGAAAATATATTGGAGGATAATTGAAAGAAAATAAGGAGAAGTCACGTAGGCATTCGTGTTGTAGTTATAATGGCCGCAAATGGATGACTGTACATTCTTTCCTAACAAGTGGCCGTGGGTAACGAGGACAGAGAGAAGAGAAAAATTCATTAACAATGGAGGAAAGATTACTAGCTCGGTTGGATTATTGAAGATTTATCTATTTGTAGAGTACGAGCCATGTAATTTGCTCATTTGAATAACAAGTTGTATCTTGACCAGGATTGATCGTTTTTGTTTGATCTCTCAAATACTCTCTTCTCACATATTCAGATCTATTTATCGTGCAAAACCAGTCCTACGAAAGATCATTGTTTGCAAAGAGCAAAAGCTAGGGAATGGAGTGAGTCAGAGCTCAGAGCGAATCATCAAGTTTCAAATAACCCATTAGCTGTGCCAACTCTGAATATAATGTCTAGAAACTAATGAATAGGAGAGCTGTTTCTTGATTGTCATTCGGTATTGGAGAGCATGAGGGAATTACTATACCGATAGAGTCATGATTCCATCAAGCGAGCCAGCTGCACTATGCCGTCTGACTGGCTTTGTTGTGTAATTCAGACGAGCGCTTGGTCTGCAAAATTATTTATGACAACTACTCATACACTTTATAGTTACAAATACATGAGCTTTGTTACCACAATAATTCACTATGCCGCCACTTTTTAATCAGGATCAGTCTAATGCACTGGAAGGCTGTGGCATTTCTTTATTTGAGAAGATAAGACTGGAAATTCGGAGCAGACGTTTGGCCATTTTGGAAATGGAAATGTAGGGCACGGGCCGAGTACGTATAAATAGAACAAAGGGCTGAATGGATAATGAAGCACTCATTCTCGTTGGATTTTCCAATAAGGAGGGGTAGAATCAATCGGCAATGGATGGAAAGCTGGAAACGGGAAACCGATCGCATTTATCTACTTTCGCAGAATTCTCTGGCTTGAATTTCAATAAGGTTCGTGCCCTTTTCCAAGTTTCCTCTCGCCGAAGGAGTTGAAATTCCCTTCAAATTGTACGTTTGTTTGTGCTCAGAACAATAAGTCAAGTTTCAATCGGTTATCTTTCTGCGACCTTTCCCCATGATCTCTTCCTTTTGTGACAGTAGTCCCGCAAACCAAAATGAAAATATTGTGTCAATCCTTTTACGCGATGGATTGTGGATGTTGAAGTGTAAGTGATTTTGATACAGCGATACTTTCGTAGGTTCTCTCAGACTTCCCTTTCATATATTATGTATGGAAGGGAAGAATAAGCGTAAAAACAGGAGATTAAACAAAATCCGCCCGCGATTTGAATCCATGAAATTTATATGTTCTCCAAGCTTATTGTTACTTTCTCGAAATATGTTACAGGTTGATGAGGTTGACAAATTTGTCAGCAAAACGTATTAAATATACATATTTGCGTTCCCAAGAGTGTTTTAACCCGTTCGTTATTTTGTCCCCTCTAGGGAACAAAACCGATTTCCAATAATTCGCGATAACTTTTTTGGAATGCAACGGAAAAATCTGTGAAAATTATGAAAGATTCCTGCCAACACAGAAAACATATTGGTCCACGACTTGGGTTTGAAAATCAAATCGTAGAAACAAGAGAAATAAAGAACAAAAAAATTTCAAAATTCCAATTTTGCCGTTCTTCGCCATTTTACCACCTCAGAAAAATATTTTGACATTCGGAGAGTCATTTTTGATACCAGACACATTTCTGTAGTGAACGGGTTAAAGAGCCCCTCTCTTCCGTCCTTTACGATTGATTCACGTCACCAAAAAGCAGATTTCTAATACAAAGGATGGTTTCACGTCGCAACCCAACGAATTCATCTTTCATCACCTGCTGCTGACATGGGCCAGTACATGCAAAAAGGTGTGACCTATTTCGAGCAAGGTATCTCAATTCAAATCCATCGAGATGAGTGCGACACACTCCAATCAGATTCCCCCGGCTCGCTGTGAAGCATCGATGAGTTTTCCATCAAACACCTCGCCTATCGCTCGCGCTCATCAAAACGACTATCAGAGCCCGCAGCAGCTCACTCACGCCCCGAAAAGAGCTGCGAGCAACAGCAAAATTTGACCAATTTTCTTCTCGTTTGAATTTCTCACCCAGTCTACGATGAGCAATTGGTCAACGCCGATAGTTAGTATGGGGCCCAGGAAACTCTCTTCCTCAAATGAGGTTCATTTTTCATCAATTACTTGCAGACCCAAAAACTCACTTAGCGCGCAATTTTCTGTGGATGTAAAGATATAACAGACCTCTGAGAGCTGTGCAGTATTCATATCGGCACTCTAGCATACAGGAACTGAATCAAAAGATCTGGCTTGAAATTCATCAAATTATTCGGATCAAAGCTAGGTGGAAGAAGGAAAAATTTTGGATTTTTCAAATTTTGGGTTTTTACCTCTAGCAGGCGTATAAGACCAGATATCGAAATAGTTCTTGTGGAATTTTAGTTCTCGAAGGCCAAAGTAATGATCTGAACTTTTTCGGATTTTTCCTCTTAGTCATGTGAAAGTTGTCATTAATTTATTGTTATGCTGTACGTCCTCTTTTGGGGACAATCGTGTAGAAAGGGTTAATATGATTGAGTCATTATACCTTTCGATTCTTACAGAGGCATTTCGTGATTACTGCGCTGGCTCCTGAATCCTTGAATCTGTGGTTTAAATATAACGCTATGAGAATGTTTACGAAGCAAGAATAAGTTGGATTGGGTACTTCTTCCGAGGAAGCTGACCAAGAGCTATCTTATTCACTTTGTTGTAATCAGAAAGTTCACCAAGCTACGAGCTCACTCCAAGATGAAATAATGATGGCGTTCAGAATCGTGTAAGAAAGTCCATAAACGTAATATGTTTGGGGATTGTACTGGCAGCGATTATTTTTCCATTACTTATTCTTCATTCTCTGGAATCGAGTCAGGTTCATGCCCATTGAAGAGATTAATTAGATCACTGATTTTTGTACCAATGTTACATTTTCGAGAAGTTCAGAAGCTCGACTTGAATTATTCACACATTAAGAATTTCAATGTTTGCATAACTCAGATACCAACT
The DNA here is from genome assembly GCA_030522705.1 of Eretmocerus eremicus. Lineage (NCBI taxonomy): Eukaryota > Metazoa > Arthropoda > Insecta > Hymenoptera > Aphelinidae > Eretmocerus > Eretmocerus eremicus. Next base: position 7,650 of record JAPYYZ010036706.1, read on the forward strand.
ATTGGAATCGAGCCAACTCTGGCATATTTTGTTGCATTCAAAAAAAAGTTTCAAAACAAAGTTCACCAGATTCAGTCCCTAATATATTCAAGAATGGAAATTTGAATCTCTCCAGATTCGCGAGAATACCGACTTTTCTGGCTCTGAGTGAGCAGCCAGTTGCTTTGATTAGTTTGACAGAACCCGATATTATCCCAATGGGAAATTTGGCTCGTCTCTTTTCTGGATTTTGAGAGAGCAATTTGTGACTCTTTTACCCAAGACTGTCAATCTTTCAGATATCAGAGTAAAACGACAGTACTGAAGTTCTTGACTTCTCGGCCCAAAGATAAGTGTGATATTCTGGAACATCTTCAAGCCACGTTGTCATTCTATATCATGAGACCTCAAAGGTGTCAGCCTACTTTGTACGACCAACTTGTCAAAAAATCCTTTTGACGTCAAAAGCTGCACATTTTCCCCGCTACCTCCAACATTCCTTGCACGTATTCCGTGAACAAAAAGCCCAAATGTCATCATCTTATAGTTTCATCATTCCCGCCCACATAATCATAGCTCAAGATTATCAATCAAACGATCGAGCGCGGGCCATCAAACGGAATGGAAAGAGGAGAGCAGACACGTGAGCTGCTGTCGCAGTTCGTCGCGCCCAGCCCGTCGGCGGATGAAGACAGAAGAGGCGTGCGCGGGCGCGAGTATCTTCTCTCGCCAGTCTCTCGCTTCTTCGCAGCTCCCGAGAGATACACAGAAAGAGAGAGAGAGAGAGAGAGAGAGAGGGAGAGAGAGAGAGAGAGAGAGAGAGAGAGAGAGAGAGAGCGATCTCGGCGCGTTATATATCGCGCTGGAGGCTGTGTCGTCGCCCTCTCTCTCTCTCTCTCTCTCTCTCTCTCTCTCTCTCTCTCTCTCTCCGAGCCTGGCCGCCGGAAAATGGGTCAGCCGGCACACACTCTCGCACACGCGAGCCGCTGCAAGCACATCTCTCACTCGGAAGGCGTAGGGCGGCGCGGTACGACCGAAACTGCGTCGGGGCATTATCCGCTGCTCCAGTGGTACGAGTCAATGCTCGGTCAGGCGCGCGCTCCGGAGGGGTATACGCCAGTGTGTCATGAGCTCGTCCGGTCACGTTCCTCGGATCGAATGGGAGCGAGCTGACTTACGCATGCAGGCAGCGGCGAACCACTTGTTCCCGTCGCGAGAGCGCTTGCGTGCGAGATGAGAGACAGAGAGCGAGAGAGAAAGGGGGGAGATCCGTATCCGTGGCACTGGCCGCGCCTACCACACGCCCGTGCATCGCTCTCTCCGGGCCATGGACTCTCTCTCTCTCTCTCTCTCGGCCCGGCAGCCTGCAAGCTCTGCACTCGGAGCTGGCGAGCTCCGCGCTTTTTTGACACCTCCCGGATCGCCTCCGGTTGGCACGTCCGACCAGTCATTGACTCGTACCACTGAGAGTCAGAGCGCGACATGAGAGGCAGGTTCGATCGCAGGACAGAGAGAGAGAGAGAGAGAGAGAGAGAGAGAGAGAGAGATCGGGCGCGCGGATACGAGGGGGAGCTTTCGGGAGCATGGACCTGGCACGCCGCACGAGGGGAGCAGCTCTCTCTCGCCGCCGGGGGTCGCTGGCTCTGGCTGGCGCTGCTCGCGGCATCCGACACGCCCGCCAGCAAAACATACGATCCGGCGCGCGATGCTTACGCTGCTTCTCGCCGCGTCTTCTTCGGCATCTTTCTCTTGTTCCGCTTCTGCTCGAGTTCTCCGGCACCACCAGCACTGAGATGAGAAAGCACCGCGCGCGAGGGTTGGAAAATTGCGAGAGCCCGGACGCGCACTGGGCGAGCAGCGTCGCGAGACTGATCTCGCGGAGGATAGGCACGGGGCGCGCCGCCAGAGGCCCGGCCCGTCTGCGCCCTCTGCTCTACGCAGCCTCCGCGAGCGACGACGGCGTGTCCCTACTCCGGTGGCGGATGCAGCGGCGCCCCCGCGCGGATCGCGCAGCCAGCATCCCTTGGCTCGCTCCGCTCACGAGGATACGCATCTCGGCTCGACCGAGCGATACGAGGTGCACGTGCTGCGCGCGCTCGCCGGAGAGAGGCAGTTTGTCGATGGAGACGCGAGCGCGGATTGCAAAGAGGTGCAGCGCTCTGGACTCGGTTAGTCTGACGTAGTTTGAGTTGTACTACTTGCGGGATTTGCTTGGGGTTTAATGGCGCTAGGTGGGATTGAGTGTGATGAGTCCTGTCCGGAGTTGAGCTCTCTGATTGCTTGCTTCGTAAGAGGAACGCCTGCGACGGGGTCGAGGTGAGGTTGAAGAATTTTGTGGAGAATAGCAATTGGCAGATTTGTATTAAGGTGGTTTAGGTGGTATTTTTCCTAATATTAGAAATCGTTGAAATTTCGCAAACTGAAAGATTTTAAGTGGGTCTGAAGAATATATCGAAATTTCAGGAGGGTCTTCAACCCAGACTCCGAGATATTAATCCTCCAAGTTTTGACGGTTCACACGGAAAAGATAGGGATTTCAGCCTCTGCCTTGAATATCACAAAAACAGAACAATAGAAAAATCTGAAAAAATTCGTACTGATAGCCCATTATGAGAGGAGAATCTTCGTAAAATTGCGTGAAGATCGTCAATCTGGTTTTGGAATTATCTCATTTTACAATAATCATATCAATAAATAGACGGAGCAAAAATTTGAAAAATAATTTATTCCTGAAGTTCATGGTTTTGAGAGCATTCATGTCGAGTTTCATCCAGATTGGTGGTTTCACTCAAGAGATATTCAATTTCTAAAATACTCTTTGGCGTCTGTATCTCTTACATTCAGTTATCTGTCTCTCTCTTACCGCGTGAACCACCTTAATTGATCTCAATAAGAGTACGTGGTAGTGAGATTTCAGGGGGACGAAATTTTGTTTTATACGAATGCCTATGATCCTACATTGCGTGTGAAGAGGGTGTACAGAGGAGCCAATGGAAGCTACTCGTGATTCGGATATTACGGAATCTCGATATTTGAATTCAAAGGGGTGGCGATCATTTGTATTTATTAATTTTTTAAGTAAATGGAGAGTCATGTGCGAATGTACAGGACTATTCCCAACTCACGTGTTATTATAATTTTATAGTACTAAACCCAGAAACACGTTTTTGCAGGCATCTAAGTCGGCTCTCGTTGGTGAGAAGGCGCATTTTTGCATAAAGATGTATATAGTACATTATGCAACTGAGGAGTGAATAAGTACCAGACCCCCTCGTGTGAATATTATTGCTCGTGGCGAAGTTGAGAGCGATAAGAACCCGGGAGGAGGTGGTCCTTTTCACTCCCCAGTTGCATTTTATACTTTTTACCACGAGGGGACAAAAATACATGTCACTTCCGCTTGCCGGGGCGGGAGTAAAACACGTATTTTAGTCCCGCTGGGGTACAAACTTCGTTCTCAGCACTTGCCCATGAAAAAATCAACTTCCGCAACACAACCTATAAAATAATATTTTCTATAAACGCGTTCTCAACCTCTTTTCGAGATTATTTTGCGCGACTCCATTTGCATGGTTCTATTTATGAAGACATTTTGACCTCTGCGTCTAGGAAAAAGTGCAGGCGATACTTTTCGTGATCTTGCCGGAACTTGATACACGACAGTCAAAATCTCATCTTTGAGAGTCCAGACTTTTGCTGCCGAGCCATCACTACTTATTTCAAAGAGCTATGAAAAGCCGTGGGCGATCATCTTCTTCACTGCCACAAACTCGCGTCGAATGAAATATTCAACATTTCCTATCATCAAAGTCCTTGTTCGGACAATCGTGGGCAATACAAATCAAACTCAGTTATCTCTGTCATCGGAGAGAAACTTATGGTGACGTAAACTCGAAGAAATTTGCAG